>QAOC01054092.1:0-51002 GCA_003255005.1 Begonia fuchsioides | reverse complement strand
GAGAAAGAAGGAAAAAATGCATGTCTTTGCACTAATATTATGGGTTGGTTACTTGTCTGAATGGACCCATTCTTGGTTCCGAGAGGATCCAATCTTCATCATCCGATGTCCAGTGTATGTATGAGGACAAACAAGTAAGAAAAAATAACCATCGGAAACTTTAGTCGCTATGCGAAGACGTGAGAATGAAAAGGTAATAATAAGGCATTTTGATTACTTTGCCACCAAGTAAACTTTTTATAATGTCGGGTTCAGGCTCAAAATCCTCCCAAAAGGTTAATTGGAACGAAAAAAAGTTATAACAAGAGTGGTTCGTGCTTTTACGCACGCGTCTAGTGTTAAAACGAGTACAAATAAGAGAAATAGGTAAAAAATGTATTTTTTTGCACTAATTTTAGGGGCTGGTTACTTGTCTTAATGGACCCGTTTCGGCTTCCGAGAGGAGCCAATCTTCGTCCTCCGATGTCAAGCGTATGTATGAGGGCAAAGAAGTAAGAAAAAATAACCATCGGAAACTTCAGTCGTTATTTCAAGACGTGAGAATGACAAGGTAATAACAAGTCATTTTGATTACTTGGTAACCAAGTAAACTTTTTATAATGCTGGGTTCAGGCTCAAAATCGTCCCAAAAGGTTAATTGCAATGTAAAAAAGTTATAACAATAGTGGTTGGTGCTTTTACGCACAAAGCTGGTGTTAAAACGAGTATAGACAAGAGAAAGAGGGAAAAAATGCATTTTTTCGCACAAATTTTAGGGGCTAGTTACTTGTCTGAATGGACCCATTTCGAGTTTCGAGAGGATTCAATCTTTGTCCTCCGATGTCAAGTGTATGTAGGAGGGGAATAAGAGAAAGAAGAAAAAAAAGGTAATCATTTTGAATACGTCAAGATCAGGCTCCAAATCATCCTAAACTTTAATTGCAACATAAAAAAGCTATAAGAAGAGTGGTTTGTGCTTTTATGCACGCATCTGGTGTTAAAATGAGTACAAATAAGAGAAAGAAGAAAAAAAAGGCATTTTTTTTACCCAATTTTAGGGGCTAGTTACTTGTCTTAATGGACCCGTTCCAGGTTCCAAGAGTAGCCAATCTTCGTCCTCCGATGTCAAGTGTATGTATGAGGGAAAACAAGTATGAAAAAATAACCATCGAAAACTTCGATCGCTATGTGAAGACATGAGAATGACAAGGTAATAACAACGCATTTTAATTACAACATAAAAAAGTTATAACAAGAGTGGTTTATGCTTTTACGCACGTATATTGTGTTAAAATGAGTACAAATAAGAGAAAGAGGGAAAAAAGGCATTTTTTTGCACTAATTTTAGGGGCTAGTTACTTGTCTGAATAGACTCGTTCCAGGATCCAAGTGGAGCCCATCTTCGTCCTCCGATGTCAAGTGTATGTAGAAGGTGAAACAAATCAGAAAAAATAATCATCGGAAACTTCGGTCGCTATGTGAAGACATGGGTGTGAAAAGGTAATAGCTAGGTATTTTGATTACTTGGTCACCAAGTAAACTTTTTTCAACGTTATGTTCAAGCTCCAAAACCTCCCAAAAGTTTAATTGCAACATAAAAAAGTTATAACGAGAGTGGTTGGTACTTTTACGCACGCATCTGGTGTTAAAACGAGTACAAATAAGAGAAAGAGGGAAAAAAGATATTTTTTCCCTCTAATTTTAGAGGCTTGTTACTTGTCTAAATGGACGCGTTCCGATTTCCGAGAGTATCCAATCTTTGTCCTCCGATGTCAAGTGTATGTATCAGGGGAAACAAGTAAGAAAAAATAACCATTGGAAACTTCGGCCGCTATATGAAGACGTGGGAATGACAAGTTAATAGCAAGGCATTTTAATTACTTGGTAACCAAGTAAACTTTTTTCAATGTCGGGTTCGGGTTCTAAATCATCCCAAAAGTTTAAATGCAACATAAAAAGTTATATGAAGAGTCGTTGGTGCTTTTACGCACGCATCTGGTGTTAAAACGAGTACCAATAAAAGAAAGAGGGAAAAAAAGGCATTTTTTTGCACTAATTTTAGGGGCTAGTTACTTGTCTGCATGGACCCGTTACGAGTTCCGAGAGGATCCAATCTTCATCCTCCGATGTCAAGTGTATGTATGAGGACAAACGAGTAAGAAAATATAACCATCGGAAACTTTGGTCGCTATGTGAAGACGTGGGAATGACAAGGTAGTAGCTGAAGGATCGAGATTAACCTAAGAGGGTGGTGAATTAGATTAAAAAAAATTTATTCCGATGATTGAACTTTATTCAAATTCGTGCGTATGGTTTACTCAATCTAAAACTCTAATGCGGAAAAGATAAACAACTTAATAGAGTTTAAGAGAGAGAGATTGACACCGGATTGTTAACCCGGTTCGGCTAACCCTGCCTACGTCCGCACTCCAAGGTACTTCCTTGAAGATTATTCCCGCTCAATTCTTTGAGCTCACTCTGATTAACTTACGGGTGTCAACCAAACCTTTACAGCGACTCTTCTTTAGGAGAGGCGTCACCCCTCTTACAAATTTTGCTCACTAAGTATGATATTTGAATTAACGATTACTAACCGAATATCTCAATCACCAAGTGAATATTCAAGATAGAAATACAAAGATTGAGAGAATGAAATGATTCTCTAAAAATTGGCAGCAATTCGGCTTTCTTTTTGCTCTCACGAGTATCTCTGTTTCAATCCCTAGCTCAGCAGCTATTTATAGATTTTGTTCTGCGCAGGCTGGATCAGTCGACATAAGTACGGGATAGGTCGACATATATATAGCCGTTTAGACACATTCAGAAATAGCCGTTGGAGGTTATCTCCTCTTTCTGCTCTAGATAGGTCGACATAACTTTTGTTTGGTCGACATAAGATTTAGTGAGTTGTCGTTGTGAATATCTGCGGTCGACACAATCTTACAGCAGTCGACATAACAATCTTCTCTGGTTAGGTCATCGGTCGACATATAACGAGTGGTTGACATAAGCTAGTTGCTGCCCGAAGGTAGGTAGACATAAGTTTTTTCTTCTACTTGCTGGTGGGTCGACATAATTGATGATCGGTCGACATACATTTATTCTCTGCATGAGGATAGGTCGACATAACTAATAATCGGTCAACATAACCTGTATCAAACTTAACAATTTCTGCAAAACTCGACCGACTTGTTAGACAAAAAAGGTACCCTTTGTTGAGGGTATTTCATATACAATATTCAAATCAACTTCTCTTTAATGGTTAATCAATTATGCAACATATTAATATTCATCATAAAAAATAATGGTTGCTTTAATCATAGTTAAAGCTAACAATCTCCCCCTTTTTGATGATGACAAACCATCATTGATTAACTATCCATTTGAAAGATAATTTGAGCATTTTATGGAAATTCTCCCCCATAGTAAATGCATGCCCCACCATAAATATACATCCATATCAAATTAGTCAAAGAATGCAAGTCATTATAGTTAATATTTCTCCCCCTTTGTCATTATAAAAAAAATTCATCGAATAGTTCATAGGAAGATGTTTTACAAAAATAAAGACCTAATGAAAGACATTGTTGAAAAAAAAGTTCTCCCAACAAAAAAAACAAGACTAAGTGTCTATTCCCAAGGAGATCCAGCCATGTCTAGTGCTGGAGTGGGAATAAGCTCGGTATCTACAGTGGAAGGAGAGGTAAGAACCTCAGTATCTACAGCGGATGGTTCCAACACCGTATTGGGAGTGGATGTACGCTGAAGGATAGGGGATGTAGTTGGAGTGATAGAAGGCTCAGCAAACGAAGCCCGTGAGGGAGATGGCTCAAAAGCTGGAGCTGGAGAAGAGAGGACAGGAGCTCCAGGAGGAGCTGCAGTCGGTTCGTCATAGTCTTTTTGTTCTTCTTCTTCTTCAAAATATGCATCCCATGCATCAATTTGCCTCTTAAGGCCATCAACCTTTTTATGCAGAGCATTAACCGATGTTGTGAGGCTCGTAATTAGGCCATTAAGTGTATCTGAACGCTCCTCAATCGAGGAAGAGGAACTATGCTATTTCTGAGGTCTCCTATCCTCGGGAGGAATATGAGCTTCATCAACCGTTAAGGGTGGGGAGCCTGGAGGAGTGGGAGGTCGTCGAGGCATATCTCTCTTGTATTGCCATTCTCCAACTTCATTTTTGGTTAATCCCATCCGTGCGAGGGTTGAATCAGAGTAGATATCATGATTCCTGACTTCGATTAGATTGACGGGAGAGGGATAAACTACTCCTTGTTGAGCAAAAATTTCCATCAACATAGCATTGAAAGGTAATGATTTGGATGCTTTGTCTAGTACTTCCATCATACGTCGCATGATGATAAATCCTACATTAAAGTAACGTCAGGTAAAGAACATATATAGAACATATAGTTCCATATGGATAATGTGATCTTTAGACCCATCCTTAGGCAAAAGATTGTAGGGAATGATATGATGAACCAAACGTGCTGTTATGTTGAGGTCACTAGCTTTGGGTTTGTATGGCAAGTTGTTTAGGTCCTTAGCAACCAATCTAAGAAATTCCTTATAATCCGAGCATCGAACTAGAGCGGGTTCCTTTCCTTGCTCGTAGTATCGATCAGCAAACTCATTTACCTCACAACCCAATAATGAGTTTAATGAAGAGTTTGTAATCTTAATCGGTTTACCGTAGACTAAACTCTTGAGAGTGAGCGGCTGAGGAAAAGATTGCAAATTCGCATAGAAAAGTTGTATAGCTTCCTCATGATACGAATTCCATAGTCCAAATAAAGTTCTTAATCCTAGATATTCACAATGCTCAGTGATATCTATGCCCGTAATCCTATCGGGTAGAAATACTCTACTTAATATAAGAGGTTTGCCATGTAGAATCTGAGAATACTTATCTTGAGCATCTGAGTTTCGAAAGAGATGCTTGTCCACCGTCGGAGCTGGAGGAATCGACGTTTCACCGGTTGATTTTGACTTTACGGTGCGCTTCCTCTTGATAGGCAGTTTGGAAGTGGATGCCATTGATATTAAAGAAAAGATAAATGATGAGGTTGAGGAGCAATCAGAAATGAGATTGGAATAGTCAGAGAAGAGCTTGGAATCGCCGAAGGAGGATTTTCGCGCAAGAGGTTGAGAGAAAGAAGGTTAGGGCGCGACGGAGTTCTTTTAAAAAACTTGGAGTTTACACTCATCGGTCGACATATCTATAGTTATGTCGACCGCTCTATTACCCGAGGCAATTTACTGGTCGACATACTTCCCATTATGTCGACTGATTCCTTAACAGAGACGATCAACCGGTCGACATAGCAATACTTGTGTAGGCCGTGTCCTTACCAGGTATGATGGTCTGGTCGACATACTTCCCATTATGTCGACTGATCGCTGCAGACAGCAGACATGAGATAATGCATCTAAGCACCATTGAATCGAATCAACCCTAGACGAATTCTAATTCCACAAAAAGTCTTCTCATCTAAAGGTTTGGTAAAAATGTCTGCTAATTGATCACTCGAGTTTATAAATTCCAAGATAATAACTCTTCTTTGCACATGATCTTTTATAAAGTGATACCTAATTTCAATGTGCTTTGTTCTAGAGTGAAGAATAGGATTCTCAGAGATATTTATGGCACTTGTATTGTCACATTTGATAGGAATCTTAGTGAATGTGAGATTGTAGTCCTCTAAAGTTTGCTTCATCCAAAGCATTTGAGCACAACAACTATCGGCGGCAATATATTCGCTTTCGGCTGTTGAAAGGGCTACTGAGTTTTGTTTCTTCGAGAACCATGAAACTAAAGATTCTCCTAGAAAGTGACACGTACCAGAGGTGCTTTTTCTATCAACTAAACTATCCGCGTAGTCTGCATCCGAATATCCTAATAAGTCAAAAGAGACACCTTTAGGATACCACAAACCTAAGTCAACGGTGCCACTTAAGTACTTAAATATCCTTTTAATGGCATTTAAGTGAGATTCTTTAGGAGCGGCTTGAAATCTAGTGCATAGACATACACTAAGGGTCGGCTAGCGGTTAAATAGAGAAGGGATCCTGTAACACCCGTAAATTTTGTATGCTACCAAACTTATAAATTAATGTCATGATTATTGTTTTGTCGTGCGAAATTGTTAGTATTTGATAGAATTGGTGTTTTGGACTTGCAATGAGGGGTATTGAGTGAAAAAAATTATCACATTTTGAGAGCTACTACTTGGTACTAATTGGATTATAAATTTGAAATTTAGCCTAAAATAATTAAGAAAGGAGTGTGGTGGCTACATTGCATGGGTGCCACCACATTGCCCACTCAAACACTCAACCTACGTGCATGAGTTCTTCACTCTAACTTGGAGAAACAAGTGAGCTGCAGCTCCTCATGTTGGAGCACGAAATTATGCCCTTCTCCCTCTGGTTTTTCTTCACTTTCGAAGGTTCAAGTGAGGTGGTTTTGAGAGCTCGAGTGGTTGAAGAAAATCATTGTCATCAAAGTAGGGTTTTGTGCAACAAGTGCAAGGAGACAAGAAAAAGCCACTCAAGTTGCATCTCGAGTTGGGTTCTCTGATTGAAGGTACCTTTATCTCCATCTCAAGGATCATGAGTGAGTTAGAATGGATTAAAGTGTTAGGTTAGAAACATTTTTCACGTTTTACACAAAGTTGCTAAAATTCTGGAATTTATGACTAACTTAGGGTTTTGTGTTCAAAATCTAATCTAATTGATCTCTAATGGGACAACGTCCTTGTACAAAGTTATAATAGACTCCAAATGGAAAAGAATTATTGCTGAATGGAAGTTTTTAGATGAGTATAACTCAAGTTACAGAATTTTGACGATAGGGTAAAAACAAAGGATAGATTCCGAAAATTAACTTAGGTTGGTTAAGGTTTTGTTTTCAAAGCTCAATCTAAACGAGCTTTAATAGCAAAATGTTCCTCTACAAAGTTGTAACAGACTAAAAAATAAAAAAGCATGGCTATTGAATCAAAGTTTTTGGATGAGTAGAACTGAAGTTACAGAATTTTGAAGATAGGGTAAAAATGGGAGATAAATTCTGAAAATTAACTTGTGATTATCATTGTGCCATAGGGTGCCAAACAATTGAGATTATTGCTCAAGTGCTATAATTTGTGCTAAGAATTTGAGGTAAGTAACTTTGTATGTGTTTTGCCTATTTGGGCCTACATCACAAGAGTTAGGGTTGTTTGTGCTATATTTGTTTGTGAATAACATAGTTAGCTAAATTCTAAAATTGTTGATTTGATTGGATAATGGTATGTTGGTTAGCTTAGGTGATTTTGAATTGTTGAAATGTATTGGGTAATGACATGCCGAATATAATGCGTTGATGATGTTGTGGACATGAGAATTATGCATGTATAGTATGTTGTGTGATTATGAATTAATTTTTTTGAGCATGCATCATGTGATTTCTGAAAAGAGAAAGAAAAGTTTTTAAATTGCATTGTTTTCATGGGGAGGAAAGAAAAGGAGATGAATGTTGAACGATGCACATCTAAAGGGGTGTGGTCGTTAAGCGAGACCATCTATAAAGGGGTGGGGCCGCTACAAAGATAGTGAACAAGTAATGGCGCTCATCTAGGGGGTGAGGTCATTACCGAACAACCACGGGCAAGTGGGGTTTAACCGTGGGAGCGCGTGGCGTGATGAACCATCGAAAGGGGTGGGCCCGTGCATAGTTCAAAATTCATGGACCTGTGTGGCATAACCGAGAGCCTACGGGGCAATATACCAGTAATAAAGGAAGAATGGATGAATTGAAGAAAATTGCATGTTTTGTGTAAATCATAGCATTCATGTGCATATTATGTTGTTTGTTACTTACTGAGCGTTAAGCTCATAAATTAAGTCTTGTGATGTAGGTAATGATGGTATTAGTGTGGAAGCTTGTGATGAACCCGAAGTTTGAAGATGAATTTCTTTGGTGGAGCGTTTGGGTTGTTACGATCAAACTGACCCGAGGGGGAATAGTCTTTGTGTTTAAAACTATTGAAAGTGAACACGTTAATAGTATTTTGAAACTTTTTGTGTTTCAATTAAGAACTACTTTTGGGTAAGAACTAGTTAAGCCAATGTCTTGTATTTGAAACCTATGAATTTATTTTGATCGATTTTAAGTAATGTTTTATTCAAATGTATGGTGCTCGTTTTATATATTAAGTCTTCCGCTGAAATTTCTTCAAGTATTTTAATTGGCAATGATTTTCAAATCAAAGGAGAATTGTCACATAAAACAAAGGCATTTTGAAAAAAAAAACTATCAAATTATGGAAAATTTTGGGGTGTGACAAACATGGTATCAGAGCGCCCGGGTTAAAATCGGTTCTGTAGACTTTCGTAACAACGCAAGCCTCATCAAGGAAGTTCTTCTTTGACTGTAAGTAATACTTTAGTTAATGTTACTTTACTTAAATTTTATACTGGTTTTTTGTTTTATTGAGGCAGATGAAATGTCTAGAAACGAGAGTAGAGCTATGGAGAATGAGTTTAGGGATAATGCCATTAATCGGCTTACAGACATAGCGGATCGCCAGTCTCCATTGTGGGCGAGGTACTTGGCTTGGGACGAGGAAAGACACGCAAGGCCAGTCAATCAAGGGAACTTGGGCTGTGAAAGGTTCCAACGGTTGGGACCACCTCGTTTTGAAGGAAACACTTCTGATCCGACAGGAGCTGAGGAGTGGATTCAGACCATCGAGGATATGTTCTACTTTGCCAAGATCGAGGAAGAGGAGAAGGTCTCGTGCACTGTTTATATGCTGGTAAAAGACGCGAGGTTTTGGTGGGACACTATGAAAACGACGCACGACGTTAGAACAATGACCTGGAGAAAATTCAAGGAAGTCTTTAATGAAAAGTATTTCAATGCAACCATGAGATCAAACAAATTGGTGTAGCTTGTACAGCTGCGACAAATGGGGACGGTGGCAGACTACATTCATAAGTTTGAAGCTTTATCTCGTTTTTCTTCTCACTTGGTCGCAACTAATGAACACAAAGTCCATCAATTTGTGCAAGGCTTAAAGGTGGAGATCTACCATGGAGTCAAAATATCAGGCACTCAAGATGTGTCGTATTCGAAAGTTGTGGCCAAAGCCCTTGAGATTGAGGAGGCAGAGAACTTATTCCGGAAGCATAGGGAGCCATCTAGAAGGTTTTTTTGAGAAGTTAAGCCTCAATCAAAGAATGAGTTGAACCAAAATACAAGTGGCTTTAAAAGGGCATTTGTGGGGAAAGAAAAGCACCATCAAGGTGAGACGTCAAACAAGAAGGCCAATGTGGGACGACCACAGGGAGAAGCATACCCAACTTGCAACAAGCGTCATAGTGGAGATTGTTGGATGAGCACGAGGCAGTGTTATAACTGCCAGGAGTATGGCCATTATTCTCGTGATTGCCCAAAGTCAAAACTGGAAAAGAAAGTGGCTCCAAGGGTGTTTGCTCATATTGAGCCCGAAGACGATGAGCAGCCTACTATAGTGTCAGGTACTATTTTTATTAAAAATATGGGCGTTTATACTTTCATTGATTCAGGAGCGACCCACTCTTTTATGTCTACTGCTATATGTATCAAAGTGGGTTATCTACCTGAAGTGTTCGAGACAACGTATGATATTATGGTGCCATATGGGGAGTTTATGCACTCCAACAATGTCTTGCGGGAATGCGAGATTTGTATATCTGGTAAGGTCTTGCCTGCAGACCTTATCATTATTCCCATGAAAGGATATGATATCATCCTTGGCATGGATTGGTCGTTCAAACACTTCGCCACAATAGATTGTAGAAAGGGGATCGTATATTTTCGTCCCCCTGGTGGCAAAGAGTATACTTTTAGCAGTGTAAAGGAGGAAAACAAGTTGTCCCTAATTTCTGCAAGCAAAATTTCAAGCTTATTGAGTAAAGGGTGTGAGGGCTATCTAGCTAGTGTGCTTGAGTTGCACATCATGCCAGACAAACAACTACGAGACATCCCTGTTGTTCGGGAATTTTCGGGGGTCTTTCTTGACAAATTACTTGGATTACCACCAGATAGGGAAAAAAAAATTTCTATTGAAGTGCACCCAGGGACAACGCCTGTACATAAGAATCCCTACCGTATGGCACCATCAGAATTAAAGGAGTTAAAAGCCCAATTGGAAGATTAATGAAAAATGGTTTTATACATCCTAGTTCTTCACCGTGGGGATCCCCTGTCCTATTTGTGAAGAAGAAGGATGGATCAAAGAGAATGTGCATAGACTATCGGGATCTAAACAAAATGACGGTAAAGAACAAATATCCTTTGCCGAGAATTGATGATTTATTTGATCAACTCCAAGGTGCGAGTGTATTTTCAAAAATTGATTTGCGCTCGGGATACCATCAATTAAAAGTCAAGGCCGGAGATATACCAAAGACGGCTTTCCGTACAAGATATGGTCACTATGAGTTTCTAGTTATGTCATTTGGATTAACCAACGCGCCGACAGCATTCATGGATATGATTAACCGAGTCTTTAAGGATTTCTTGGACAAGTTTATTATTGTGTTCATCGATGATATCTTAGTTTACTCGAGGTCAGAAAAAGAGCACACAGAGCACCTACGTCTGACCTTATCGATTTTACAAGCCCAAAGCCTCTATGCAAAATTCTCAAAGTGTGAGTTTTCGCTTGATAAAGTAGCTTTTCTGGGTCATATAATCTCAAAGGAAGGTTTATCGGTTGATCCAGTAAAGGTTCGTGCTGTTCAAAGTGGCTACTAATGTGAGCGAAGTGCGTAGTTTCCTTGGTTTAGCTGGATACTACCGACGGTCTCAAAGATTTCCCTATCATTAACCTGCCTTATGAGGAAGAATGCAAGATTTTGGTGGACAGATGATTGTGAGAACAACTTTCAAGAGCTGAAACATAAGTTAACCACTGCGCCTGTTCTATCACTTCCCACTGAGAGTGAAAAGTTATGTGTATACTGTGATGCTTTGAAGATTGGATGCGTGCTTATGCAAGAGGGCAAGGTGATTGCTTATGCTTCTAGACAGCTGAAAAGCTACGAGCAAAATTACCCAACACACGACTTGGAATTAGCTGCTGTGGTGTTTGCCCTTAAGATATGGAGGCACTATCTATATGGGCAACCATGCGAAATTTTCACCGATCATAAGAGCCTGAAATACATCTTCACGCAGAAAGAATTAAACATGAGGCAGAGGCGCTGGTTAGAATTTGTTAAAGATTATGAGTGTGAAATCAAGTATCATCCCGGAAAGGCAAATGTAGTAGCTGATGCTTTAAGCAGAAAAGCTTGGCCGATGCAAATAGAGGTTTCAGCCATGTCAGCAGAGTTTGAAACTGAAATCCAAAAATTTGAAATTGAGATTGTTCCAGATTTATCATCAGCACTCTTGGCATTATCTCTAAAGCCAAACATATTAGACATGATCAAGGAAACAGAAAAAGATGATCTGTTGTGTAAGCGCCATGAGTTGGGCAAGATGGCAGAAGGCTCAACGTATTTCACTTATTCAGATGATGGTATTTTGAAGCATAAGGATAGATGGTATGTCCCGGAGGATCCAAAATTGAGGAGAGAGATACTATCGGAGGCACATTCATCAATTTTCTCGGTGCATCAAGGAAGCAGCAAAATGTATCGGGACTTAAGACAACACTACTGGTGGCCGAATATGAAAGAAGATGTAGCCAAACATGTGAAATTATGCCTTACATGCCAACAAGTAAATTTGGAGCACCAAAGACCCGATGGAACCCTTCAATCCCTCCCAATTCAAGAGTGGAAGTGGGATCAGATTTCTATGGATTTTGTGGTGGGGTTGCCAAGAACAGCCAAGGGCACAATGGTATATGGGTCATTGTGGACCGATTGACGAAGTCGGCCCACTTCTTGCCAGTGAAGACAACCTTTTCGATGGACCAACTTGCCAAACTTTATGTTCAAGAGATTGTCCGCTTGCATGGAGTTCCGGTGTCCATCATTTCAGATCGGGACACTAGGTTCACATCTCACTTTTGGAGGAGCCTTCACAAAGCAATGGATACAAAGTTGAATTTTAGCACAGCTTTCCATCCTCAAACAACATGTTGAGGGCTATTCAGGTGTTGGAGGATATTTTGAGGGCTTGCGTGTTGGAATTTCAAACAACATGGGGGAAGTTGCTACCATTGGTGGAATTTGCATACAACAATAGCTATCAATCTACGATTGGTATGGCGCCGTACGAAGCGTTATACGGGCAAAAATGTAGATCTCCTCTATATTGGGATGAGGTTGGCGAAGCAAAGCTACTTGATCCTGATATGCTGCAACGCACTGTGAAACAAGTAGAAATTATTAGGAAAAAGATGAAAACGGCCCAAAGTCGTCAGAAAAGCTATGCGGATGAACGACGAAGAGAATTGGATTTTGAAGTAGGTGATGAGGTTTTTCTTAAGATTTCGCCATTCAAAGGGATTACGAGGTTTGGAAAAAGGGAAAAACTTAACCCACGATTTATTGGGCCTTTCCCAATTGTGAAGAAGGTGGGGAGGACAACTTATATGTTGCAATTGCCGCCGTCAATGAGTGGGATTCACAATGTTTTCCACGTTTCTATGCTTAGAAAGTGCGTGCGTGATCCCTCCCAGATAGTGGAACAAGAGAAAATTGAAGTAAACCCAACGCTAACTTACGAGGTGGAACCGGTGCAAATCCTCGATACGAAGGTAAAGAAGCGGCGAAACAAGGAAATTCCAATGGTCAAAGTATTATGGAGAAGTCACTCAACGAAGGAAGTGACTTGGGAGTGACAACAAGGCATGGAAGCTAGATACCCCAAATTGTTTGACATGTAAATTTTGGGGACAAAATTTTAATAACGGGGGGAGGTTGTAACACCCGTAAATTTTGTATGCTACCAAACTTATGAATTAATGTCATGATTATTGTTTTGTCGCGCGAAATTGTGAGTATTTGATAGAATTGGTGTTTTGGACTTGCAATGAGGGGTATTCAGTGAAAACAATTATCACATTTTGAGAGCTACTACTTGGTACTAATTGGATTATAAATTTGAAAGTTAGCCTAAAATAACAAAGAAAGGAGTGTGGTGGCTACTTTGCATGGGTGCCACCACATTGCCCACTCAAACACTCAACCTACGTGCATGAGTTCTTCACTCTAACTTGGAGAAACAAGTGAGCTGCAGCTCCTCATGTTGGAGCACGAAATTATTCCCTTCTCCCTCTGGTTTTTCTTCACTTTCAAAGGTTCAAGTGAGGTGGTTTTGAGAGCTCGAGTGGTTGAAGAAAATCGTTGTCATCAAAGTAGGGTTTTGTGCAACAACTGGAAGGAGACAAGAAAAAGCCACTCAAGTTGCATCTCGAGTTGGGTTCTCTGATTCAAGGTACTTTTATCTCCATCTCAAGGATCATGAGTGAGTTAGAATGGATTAAAGTGTTAGGTTAGACACATTTTTCACGTTTTACACAAAGTTGCTAAAATTCTGGTATTTATGAGCAACTTAGGTTTTGTGTTCAAAATCTAATCTAATTGATCTCTAATTGGAAAACGTCCTTCTAAAAAGTTGTAATAGACTCTAAAAGGAAAAGCATGATTGCTGGATCAAAGTTTTTAGATGAGTAAAACTCAAGTTACAGAATTTTGACGATAGGGTAAAAACAGAGGATAAATTCCGAAAATTAACTTAGGTAGGTTAAGGTTTTGTGTTCAAAGCTCAATCTAAACGAGCCTAAATAGCAAAATGTTCTTCTAAAAAGTTGTAACAGACTAAAAAATAAAAAGCATGGCTATTGAATCGAAGTTTTTGGATGAGTAGAACTGAAGTTACAGAATTTTGAAGATAGGGTAAAAATGGGAGATAAATTCCGAAAATTAACTTGTGATTATCATTGTGCCATAGGGTGCCAAACAATCGAGATTATTGCTGAAGTGTTATAATTTGTGCTAAGAATTTGAGGTAAGTAACTTTGTATGTGTTTTGCCTATTTGGGCCTACATCACAAGAGTTAGGCTTGTTTGTGCTATATTTGTTTGTGAATAACATAGTTAGCTAAATGCTAAAATTGTTGATTTGATTGGATAATGGTATGTTGGTTAGCTTAGGTGATTTTGAATTGTTGAAATGTATTGGGTAATGACATGCTTAATATAATGCGTTGATGATGTTGTGGACATGAGAATTATGCATGTATAGTATGTTGTGTGATTATGAATTAATTTTTTTGAGCATGCATCATGTGATTTCTGAAAAGAGAAAAAAAATATTTTAAATTGCATTGTTTTCATGGGGAGGAAATAAAAGGAGATGAATGTTTAACAATGCACATCTAAAGGGGTGTGGTCATTAAGCGAGACCATCTATAAAGGGGTGGGGCCGCTACAAAGATAGTGAACAAGTAATGGCGCTCATCTAGAGGGGTGAGGTCATTACCGAACAACCACGGGCCAGTGGGGTGTAACCGTGCGAGCACGTGGCGTGATGAACCATCGAAAGGGGTGGGCCCGCGCATAGTTCAAAATTCATGGACCTGTGTGGCATAACCAAGAGCCTACGGGGCAATATACCGGTAATAAAGGAAGAATGGATGAATTGAAGAAAATTGCATGTTTTGTGTAAATCATAGCATTCATGGGCATATTATGTTGTTTGTTACTTACTGAGTGTTAAGCTCATAAATTAAGTCTTGTGATGTAGGTAATGCTGGTATTAGTGTGGAAGCTTGTGATGAACCCAAAGTTTGAAGATGAATTTCTTTGGTGGAGCGTTTGGGTTGTTACGACCAAACCGACCCGAGGGGGAATAGTCTTTGTGTTTAAAACTATTGGAAGTGAACACGTTAATAGTATTTTGTGTTTCAAATAAGAACTACTTTCGGGTAAGAACTAGTTAAGCCAATGTCTTGTATTTGAAACCTATGAATTTATTTTGATCGATTTTAAGTAATGTTTTAGTCAAATGTATGGTGCTCGTTTTATATATTAAGTCTTCCGCTGAAATTTCATCAAGTGTTTTAATTGGCAATGATTTTCAAATCAAAGGAGAATTGGCACATAAAACAAAGGCATTTTGAAAAAAAAAATTATCAAATTATGGAAAAATTTGGGGTGTGACAGATCCAATGATTCCACGATATTTCTTAATGTCAACTTCTGTACCATTTTCATCCTTATCTAATTTAGTAGTTGTACTCATAGGAGTTTTAGAGGATTTGCAAGAGTTCATACCAAATTTCTTGAGTAATTCCTTGACATATTTCTCTTGGCAAATAAATGTACCATCACAGATTGCTTAATTTGGAGTCCTAAGAAGAATTTAAGCTCACCCATCATACTCATTTCAAATTCATCTTGCATGAGGATAGCAAAACTATCACAGAGTTTTTTGTTGGAGGCTCCAAAAATAATATCATCTACATAGATTTGAATGATTAACAAATCATCACCAAAATGTTTGGTGAAGAGAGTTGAATCTATTTTGCCCATTTTGAATTCTGTATCCAAGAGAAAATTCTTTAATCTCTCGTACCAAGCACGAGGAGCTTGCTTAAGACCATAGAGAGCTTTGTGAAGTTTGTAGACATGATCTAGCTTATCAAAGGTTTCAAAACCCAATGAATGTTCTACATACACTTCTTCCATTATATACCCGTTTAAGAAGGCACTCTTAACATCCATTTGGAAAAGAATGAAGTCTTTATGACAAGAATATGCGGGAAGCATCTGGATTGATTCCATTCAAGCTACTGGTGCAAAGGTTTCTTCAAAATCTATACCTTCTTCTTGATTGTAACCTTTTGCTACAAGTCTTGCCTTATTTCTAATGACTAAACCATTTTCATCTTGTTTATTCTTGAATACCCATTTAGTTCCAATTATGGTGCGGTCCTTAGGTCTAGGAACCTACTCCCATACTTGACTTCTCTCAAATTGATTGAACTCTTCATGCATGGCCATAATCCAATTTTCATCAACAATGGCCTCATCGAACTTTTTCGGCTCGATTTGAGAGATAATGCTACATTTCCACAAATATTTCTAAGGGAGGCTCTAGTTTTGACTCCTAAGCTAGGGTCTCCTACAATATTTTCCTTATGATGATTTCTTGCATATTTCCATTCCTTAGGAAGATTCCTTACATTGTCATCTCGTGGATCTAAAGCGGAAGTGCTAGAGGGATGATCCAAAGGAAGGATTTCTGAGGAAGCTTTATCGCTATCCTTAAGAGATAAAGAGTCCATGACATTTTCCAAAACATCATCTTCATTTAAGACGCAAATTGGCTTAGGGGACTCATTGAAGGACACGTGCATAGACTATTCGACCACTAAGGATCTCCTATTAAAGACTCTATAGACTTTGCTAGATGAGGAGTATCCTAGAAAGATTCCTAGGTCCGTTTTGGAGTCAAACTTTCTTAGGTTGTCCTTAGTGTTAAGAATAAAGCATGTGCATCTGAAGGCTCTAAAGTATTTAACACTTGGTGTTTTTCCGGACCATAGCTCATAAGGAGTCTTTTCTAAGATTGGGCGAATAGATACTCTATTAAGAACATAGCATGCCGTAGCAACGGCTTCCGCCCAAAAATACTTGGGAATAGCATATTCGTTTAGCATAGTTCTTGCAAGCTCTTGCAAGGATCTATTTTTTCTTTCAACAACACCATTTTTTTCAGGAGTTCTAGGGGATGAAAAATTATGATCTATTCCATGTTTATCACAAAAGAGTTCAAATTTCTCATTTTCGAACTCTCCCCCATGGTCACTATGAATAGCCACGATAGTAAGCTCCTTTTCATTTTGAATTCTCTTTCTAAAGGAGGAGAATATATCAAAGGTTTCATCCTTTGATCTTATGAAGAAAACCCAAGAAAATCTAGAATAGTCATCAATGATGACAAACGCATAATACTTTCCACCTAGACTAGCTACCTTGGAAAGACCGAAGAGATCCATATGAAGAAGTTGAAGAGGCTTGGAGGTTGATACAAAAGACTTTGAAGCAAACGAGGACTTTGTTTGTTTCCCCATTTGACATGCCTCACATACTTTATCCTTCTCAAAGGATATCTTTGGAAGACCCCTAACAAGATTCTTTCTAGATATCTTTGCTAAGGTATTCATACTTATGTGTCCTAGCCTCTTATGCCAAGTCCAACTATCACAAGAGAAGTTTGCGGAAAAACATTTTTCATCAACACATAGGACAGTATTCAAGTCAATAGTATAAACATTTTCATTTCTATACCCAATGAATAGCGTTTTTCCATTTGAAATATCATCAATAAAGCAAGAGTTAGATTCAAAAATAACTCTATATCCTTTGTCACATAATTGACTAACACTTAGAAGGTTATGTTCTAAGCCATCAACTAAAAGAGCATTCTCAATAATAGGGGAGGAAGATTTACCAATGTTTCCAATGCCAATTATTTTCCCTTTTTGATTCCCACCGAAAGAGACGTTTCCTTTCTTATGCTTGATTGATGCAAATTTTGAAGGATCTCCCGTCATATGCCTCGAACATCCATTATCGAGGAACCAAAGATCTTTCAAGGGACCTCCTTCCACCTACACAGCACATCAAACCATCTTCTTAGGTACCCAAACCATTTTGGGTCCTAGAGGGTTAGTATTTGTTCCTTTGGGAACCCATTTCTCCACTACCTTAACCTTTCCGAATCTTGAATTTAGAGGGCAGTTAAACGATTGATGTCCTATTCTATTACACCTATTGCATGCATTTGGTTTAACAAATAGATTCTTGTAGGACTTTTTCTTCTTATGTGATTCATAGCCCAAACCAGCTTTGTCGAAAGTTACTCTTTGACTACCTAGTAGCATGTTCAAGTTTTTACTGCCATTTGTAAACTTATTGTTTAAATCTAAGTTTTTCTCTTTTAGTTCTTTTACTTCATCATGCAACTTCTCATGAGATATGATATGAATATTTTCATGCTCTTTGAGTAATTTAACATGCTCCTTTTTCAATTCTCTGTATTTAGTTTTAAGCATGCTAAAATCATCAAGTAGTGCATTAAAGTCGGATAGAAGATCATCCTCTTCTTCCTCAAAATTACGCTCTAAATCGCTAAGAGAGAGATGTACCTCATCTTCCTTAGCCATGAAGCACATATTGGCGACTTCTTCAAGTTCGGAAGATGTTGAGTCGCTATCGGAGTCATCCCAAGAGGCTTTCATTGCTTTCTTCTTGTAGGACTTGGGAGCTCTCTTGATCTTAGGACACTCCGACTTGTGGTGTCCTATCTTTCCACATTCAAAACAGGTGACTTCCTTGTTTTTTTCACCGGTTGCTTTGTCGCCTCTTGTTGCTCGAATTCCTTTCATTTTACTTTTCTGAAGGAATTTGTTGAAGCGCTTTGTTATGAAGGCGATTTCTTCCTCTTCTTCCTCACTTTTGGTTTCTTCTTGTTTGCTTGAGGAAGCTTGAAGAGCTATATCTTTCTTCTTGTATATCTCTTTCTCTTTTAGTTCATTCTTCTCATTGGCTTGCATAGTCAACTCATGGGTCATTAGAGATCCAATGAGTTCTTCAAGTTTCAGCACTTTGAGGTCCTTGACTTCCTGAATTGCCGTCATCTTTGATAGCTTTATCGCTATCCATGGTGAATAGCTCATACTCATGGACTAGTAAATTGACTTTACTTTCTTTTACTTGATTGGTACCCTCGTGAGTAACTTCAAGTAATCGCCATATTTCTATAGCATTTTCACAGCCTTGAATTCTATTAAATTCATTACTAGAGAGAGCACAATACAGCATGTTCATGGCTTTAGCGTTTAGACTAACATTTCTAAAATCTTGATCATTGTATTCAATTCTAGTCTTAGGCACCCTAACATCATTTTCTAATTTTGTAGGAATAAAGGCGCCATCTTCTATAATGTTCCAAATGCCAAAGTCCATTGCTTGAATAAATATTCTCATTCTAGTTTTCCAATAGACATAATTATTTCCATCAAATAGGGGCGGCCTAGTTGTGGATTGACCTTCAATGTTAGTGTTATTAATGTTAAAGGCCATATGATTATCACAGTGATTATAGGTTAATAAATTCAAAATTCCTGCTCTGATACCAATTGAAGGATCGAGATTAACCTGGGGGGGTGAGGTGGGGGGGGTGAATTAGATTAATAAAATTTTATTCCGATGATTAAACTTTATTCAAATTCGTGCGTATGGTTGACTCAATCTAAAACTCTAATGCGGAAAAGATAAACAACATAATAGAGTTTAAGAGAGAGAGATTGACGTCGGATTGTTAACGCGGTTCGGCCAACCCTGCCTACGTCTGCGCTCCAAGGTACTTCCTTGAAGATTCTTCCCGCTTAATTCTTTGAGCTCACTCCGATTGACTTACGGGTGTCAACCAAACCTTTACAGCGACTCTTCTTTAGGAGAGGCGTCACCCCTCTTAAAAATTTTGCTCACTAAGTATGATATTCGAATTAACGGTTACTAACCGACTCTCTCAATGACCAAGTGAATATTCAAGATAGAAATACAAAGATTGAGAGAATGAAATGATTCTCTAAAAATTGGCAGAAATTCAGCTTTCTTTTTGCTCTCACGAGAATCTCTGTTTCAATCCCCAGCTCAGTAGCCATTTATAGATTTCGTTCTGCGCAGGCTAGATCAGTCAACTTAAGTACGGGATAAGTCGACATATATATAGCCGTTTAGACACATTCAGAAATAGCCGTTGGAGGTTATCTCCTCTTTCTGCTCTAGATAGGTCGACATAACTTTTGTTCGGTCGACATAAGATTTAGTGAGTTGTCGTTGAGAAGAACTTCAGTCGACATAGTTATGGCCTCTGGACATGTATCCGGTTGACACAATAGTTTTACGGTCGACATAAAGATGGCCTCTGGATATGTATGCAGTCGACACAATAGTCTTGCAGTCGACATAAAGATGGCCTATGAATATGTATGCAGTCGACACAATAGTCTTGCGGTCGACATAAAGATGGCCACTGTAACTTGTAGAAGTGTGGTCGACTTCATGTTGCTTCTTGTCTTGAATATCTGCGGTCGACACAATCTTACAGCAGTCAACATAACATTCTTCTCTGGTTAGGTCATCGGTCGACATATAACGAGTGGTTGACATAAGTTAGTTGCTGCCCGAAGATAGGTCGACATATGTGTAAATCGGTCGACATAAGTTTTTTCTTCTGCTTGATGGTGGGTCGACATAATTGATGATCGGTCGACATACATTTATTCTCTGCCTGAGGATAGGTCGACATAACTAATAATTGATCGACATAACATGTATCAGACTTAACAATTTCTGCAAAACTCGACCGACTTGTTACACAAAAAAGGTACCCTTTGTTGAGGGTATTTCATATACAATATTCAAATCAACTTCTCTTTAATGGTTAATCAATTATGCAACATATTAATATTCATCATAAAAAATAATGGTTACTTTAATCATAGTTAACTTTCATTACATTGTCACCAAGTAAACTTTTTTCAACGTCAAGTTTGGGCTCCAAATAGTACCAAAAGTTTAATTGCAACATAAAAAAGTTATAACAAGAGTAGTTGGTGCTTTGACGCACGTATCTGGTGTTAAAACGAGTACATATAAGAGAAAGAGGAAAATAAACTTTTTTTCGCATTAATTTTAGGGGCTAGTTACTTGTGTAAATTGACCCGTTTCAAGTTCCAAAAGGAGGAAATCATCGTCCTCCGATGTCAAGTGTATGTACGAGGGGAAACAAGTAAGAAAAAATAACCATCAGAAATTTCGGTGGTTATGTGAAGACGTGAGAATGACAAGGTAATAGCAAGTCATTTTGATTACTTGGTCACACAGTAAACTTTTTTCAACATTGGGTTCGGGCTCCAAATCATCCCAAAAGTTTAATTGCAACTTTAAAAAGGTTATAATAAGAGTGGTTGGTGCTTTTACGCACGTATCTAGTGTTAAAACGAGTACAAATAGGAAAAGAGGGAAAAAAGGCATATTTTTGCACAAAATTTAGTGGCTAGTTACTTGTCTGAATGGACTTAATCTGGGTTCCTAGAAAAACCAATCTTTGTCCTCAGATGTCAAGTGTATTTATGAGGGAAAACAAGTAAGAAAAAATAACCATCGGAAACTTCAGTCGCTATGTGAAGACTTGGGAATGACAAGGTAATAGCGAGGCATTTTGATTACTTGTTCACCAAGTAAACTTTTTTCGACGTCGGGTTCGTGCTCCAAATCTTCCCAAAAGTTTAATTGCAAAATAAAAAAGTGATAACAAGAGTGGTTGGTTCTTTTACGCAGGTATTTGGTGTTAAAACGAGTACAGATAAAAGAAAGAGAGAAAAAAGACATTTTTTGTACAATATTTAGGGGCTGGTTACTTGTCTAAATTGACCTGTACTGAGTTCTTAGAGGATTCGATCTTCGTCCTTGGATGTCAAGTGTATGTATGAGGGGAAACTAGTAAGAAAAAATCACCATCGGAAACTTAAGTCGCTATATGTTAAGACGTGGTAATGACAAGGTAATAGCAAGTCATTTTGATTACTTAGTCACCAGGTAAACTTTTTTAACCGTCGGGTCCGTGCTCCAAATCGGCCCAAAAGTTTAATTGTAGTATAAAAAAGTTATAACAAGAATTGTTTGTGCTTTTACACAGGTATTCGGTGTTAAAATGAGTATAGATAAAAGAAAGATGGAAAAAGGCATTTTTTTGCACTATTTTAGGGGCTGGTAACTTGTCTTAATGGACCTGTTCCGGGTTTCGAGAGGAGCCAATCTTCGTCCTTGGATGTCAACTGTATGTATTAGGGGAAACAAGTAAGAAAAAATAACCATAAAAAACTTATGTCGCTATGTTAAGACGTGGGAACTACAAGCTAATAGCAAGGCATTTTGATTACTTGGTCACCAAGTAAACTTTTTTCAATGTCGGGTTCGGGCTCTAAATCATCCCAAAAGTTTAATTGCAACATAAAAAAGTTATAACAAGAGTGGTTGGGGCTTTTACGCACGTATCTGGTGTTAAAACGAGTAGAAATAAGAGAAAGAGGAAAAAGAAGCTTTTTTGCACTAATTTTAGGGGCTAGTTACTTGTCTGAATAAACCCGTTCTGGATTCTGAGAGGAGCCAATCTTCCTCCTCTGATGTCAAGTGTATGTATGAGGAGAAAACAGTGAGAAAAAATAACTATCAGAAACTTCAGTCGCAATGTGAAGACGTGGGAATGACAAGGTAATAGCAAGACATTTTGATTACTTGGTCACCAAGTAAACTTTTTTCAACGTCAGGTTCAGTGTTCAAATTGTCCCAAAAGTTTAATTGCAACATAAAAAAGTTATAACAAGAGTGGTTTTTGCTTTTACTCCCCCATCTGGTGTTAAACGAGTACAAATAAAAGAAAGAGGGAAAAAATACATTTTTTTGCACTAATTTTACGGGCTGGTTGCTTGTCTTAATGGACCCATTTTGGGTTTTGAGAGAAGCCAATCTTCGTCCTTCGATGTAAAGTTTATGTATGAGGGGAAACAAGAAAGAAAAAATAACCATCGAAAACATCGGTCGCTATGTGAAGACGTGGAAATGACAAGAAAATAGCAAGACTTTTTGATTACTTGGTCACCAAGTAAACTTTTTTCAACGTCAGGTTCATGGTCCAAATTGTCCCAAAAGTTTAATTGCAACATAAAAAAGTTATAAAAAGAGTGGTTGGTGCTTTTACTCACGCATCTGGTATTAAAACGAGTACAAATAAGAGAAAGAGGGAAAAAACATTTTTTGCACTAGAGGAACCATTCTTCGTCCTCCTATGTCAAGTGTATGCATGAGGGTAAAAAAGTAAAAAAAAAAAACCATTGGAATTTTTGGTAGCTTTGTGAAGACGTGGGAATGCAAGGTAGTAGCAAGGCATTTTGAATACTTTGTCTCCAAGTAAACTTTTTTCAACGTCGGGTTGGGGCTCCAAATCTTCTAAAAGTTTAACTGCAACATAAAGAAGTTATAAATAGAGTGGTTTTGGCTTTTACGCATGGATCTGGTGTTAAAATGAGTACAAATAAGAGAAAGAGGGAGAAAAAGATATTTTTTGCACTAATTTTAGGGGATAGTTACTTGTCTGAATGGACCCATTCCGGGTTCCGAGAAGTGCCAATCTTCGTCCTCCGATGTCAAGTGTATGTATGAGTAGAAACAAGTAAGAAAAAA
Organism: Begonia fuchsioides; assembly: GCA_003255005.1. Classification (NCBI taxonomy): domain Eukaryota; kingdom Viridiplantae; phylum Streptophyta; class Magnoliopsida; order Cucurbitales; family Begoniaceae; genus Begonia; species Begonia fuchsioides. The sequence continues at coordinate 27,776 of QAOC01054092.1, read as the reverse complement.
TAACCATTGGAAACTGCGTTAGCTTTGTGAAGTTATAACAAGAGTGGTTGGTAGTTTTAAGCACGCATCTGGTTTTAAAACGAGTAGAAATAAGAGAAAGAGGTAAAAAATACACTATTTTGCACTAATTGTAGGGGCTAGTTACTTGTCTGAATGGACGAGTTCCGGGTTTCGAGAGGAGCCAATCTTCGTCCTCTGATGTCAAGTGTATGTATAAGTGGAAAAAAGTAAGAAAACATAACCATCGAAAACTATGGTCGCTATGTGAAGACGTTAGAATGACAAGGTAATGACAAGGCATTTTGATTACTTGGTCACCAAGTAAACTTTTTTCAACGTCGGGTTCGTACTCCAAATCGTCCCGAAAGTATAATTGCAACATAAAAAAGTTATAACAAGAGTGGATGGTGCTTCTATGCACGTATCTGGTGTTAAAACGAGTACAGCTAAGAGAAAGAGGGAAAAAATGCAATTTTTGAAATAATTTTAGGGGATTGTTACTTGTCTGAATGAACCCGATCTAAGTTCTGAGAGGAGCCAATCTTTGTCCTCCGATGTCTAGTGTATGTATGAGGGGAAACAAGTAAGAAACAAAAACAATCAAAAACTTCGGTTGGTATGTGAAGACAAGGGAATGACAAGGTAATAGCAAGACTTTTTGATTACTTGGTTACCAACTAAACTTTTTTCAACGTCGGCTTCGGGCTCGAAATCGTCCCAAAATTTTAATTGCAACAAAAAAAGTTATAACAAGAGTGGTTGGTGCTTTTACGCAGGTATCTTGTGTTAAAACGAGTACAAATAAGAGAAAGAGAGAAAAAAAGTATTTTTTTGCACTAATTTTAGGGGCTAGTTACATGTTTTGAATGGACCCGTTCTGGGTTCTGAGAGGATCCAATCTTCGTCCTCCGATGTCAAGTATATGTATGAGGGGAAACAAGTAAGAAAAGATAACCATTGGAAACTTCGGTCGCTATGTGAAGACGTGGGAACTACAAGGTAATAGCAAGGCATTTTGATTACTTGGTCACCAAGTAAACTTTTTTCAACGTCGTGTTCTGGCTCCAAATAATCCCAAAAGTTTAATTCCAACATAAAAAAGTTATAACAAGAGTGGTTGGTGGTTTTGCGCACGCATCTGGTGTTTAAACGAGTACAGATAATAGAAAGAGGGAAAAAGGCATTTTTTTGCAATAACTTTAGGGCCTAGTTACATGTCTAAATGGACCCGTTCCGAGTTCTGAGAGGATCCAATTTTTGTCCTCCGATGTCAAGTGTATGTACGAGGGGAAAAAAGTAAGAAAAAATAATCATGGGAAACTTCGGTCACGATGTAAAGACATGGATTCTACAAGGTAATAGCAAGTCATTTTGATTACTTGGTCACCAAGTAAACTTTTTTCAGCGTCGGGTTCGTGCTCTAAATCATCCCAAAAGTTTAATTGCAAAATAAAAAAGTTACAACAAATGTGGTTGGTGTTTTTACGGAAGCATCTGGTGTTAAAATGAGTACAAATAAGAGAAAGAAGAAAAAAAACATTTATTTGCACTAATTTTAGGGGCTAGTTACATGTCTAAATAGACCCGTTCCGAGTTCTGAGAGGGTCCAATTTTTGTCCTCCGATGTCAAGTGTATGCACGAGGGGAAAGAAGTAAGAAAAAATAATCATGAGAAACTTCGGTCCCGATGTAAAGACGTGGATTCTACAAGGTAATAGCAAGTCATTTTGATTACTTGGTCACCAAGTAAACTTTTTTCAGCGTCGGGTTCGTGCTCTAAATCATCCAAAAAGTTTAATTGCAAAATAATAAAGTTATAACGAAAGTGGTTGGTGCTTTTACGTAAGCATCTGGTGTTAAAATGAGTACAAATAAGAGAAAGAAGAAAAAAAACATTTATTTGCACTAATTTTAGGGGCTAGTTACTTCTCAGAATGGACCCGTTCCGAGTTCCGAAAGAAACCAATCTTCGTCCTCCGATGTCAAGTGTATGTATGAGGGAAAACAAGTAAGAAAAAATAACAATTGGAAACTTCGGTCGCTATGTGAAGACGTGAGAACTACAAGGTAATAGCAAGACATTTCGATTACTTGGTCACCAAGTAAACTTTTTTCAACGTCGGGTTCGTGCTCTAAATCATCCCAAAAGTTTAATTGCAAAATTAAAAAGTTATAACAAAAGTGGTGGTGCTTTGACGCAAGCATCTGGTGTTAAAATGAGTACAAATAAGAGAAAGAGGAAAAAAAACATTTATTTGCACTAATTTTAGGGGCTAGTTGCTTGTCTGAATGGACCCGTTCCGGGTTCTGAAAGAAGCCAATCTTCGTCCTCCGATGTCAAGTGTATGTATGAGGGAAAACAAGTAAGAAAAAATAACCTTTGGAAACTTCGGTCGCTATGTGAAGACGTGAGAACTACAAGGTAATAGCAAGACATTTCGATTACTTGGTCAGCAAGTAAACTTTTTTCAACGTCGACTTCGTGCTAGAAATCATCCTAAAAGTTTAATTGCAACATAACAAAGTTATAACAAAAGTGGTGGTGCTTTGACGCAAGCATCTGGTGTTAAAACGAGTACAAATAAGAGAAAGAGGAAAAAAAGCATTTCTTTGCACTAATTTTAGGGGATAGTTACTTGTCTGAATGGACCCGTTCTGGGTTCCTAGATGATCGAATCTTCGTCCTCGGATGTCAAGTGTATGTATGAGGGGAAACAAGTAAGAAAAAATATCCATCGGAAACTTCGATTGCTATGTGAAGACGTGGGAATTACAAGGTAATAGCAAGGCATTTTGATTACTTGGTCACCAAGTAAACTTGTTTAAACGTCGAGTTTGTGCTCCAAATCATCCCAAAATATTAATTGCAACATAAAAAAGTTATAACAAAAGTTGTTGGGGCTTTTACGCACGTATCTAGTATTAAAACAAGTACAAATAAGAGAAAGAGAAAAAAAAACATTTTTTTGCACTACTTTTAAGGGCTAGTTACATGTCTGAATGAAACCGATCTGGGTTCTGAGGGGAGCCTCAAGTAAGAAAAAATAACGATCAGAAACTTCGGTCGCGATGTAAAGACGTGAGAATTACAACATAATAACAAAGCATTTTGATTACTAAGTCACCAAGTAAACTTTTTGAACATCGGGTTCGTGCTCCAAATCATCCCAACAGATTAATTGCAACATAAAAAAATTATAAAAAGAGTGGTTGGTGCTTTGACGCATGCATCTGGTGTTAAAACGAGTACAGATAAAAGAAAGAAGGAAAAAAGGCATTTTTTGCACTAATTTTTTGGGCTAGTTACTTTTGTGAATGGACCCGTTCCAAGTACCGAGAGGAGCCAATCTTCGTCTTCCAATGTCAAATGTATGTATGAGGGGAAACAAGTAAGAAAAAATAACCATCGGAAACTTCGATCGCTATGTGAAGACGTGAAAATAACAAAGTAATTGCAAGGCATTTTGATTACTTTGTCACCAAGTAAACTTTTTTCAACGTTGAGTTCGGGCTCCAAATTGTCCCAAAAGTTTAATTGCAACATAAAAAATTTATAACAAGAGTAGTTGGTTCTTTTACGCACGTATCTGGTGTTAAAATGAGTAAGATTAAGAGAAAGAGGAAAAAAAAAAGCAATTTTTTGCACTATTTTTAGGGGCTGGTTACTTGTCTGAATGGACCCGTTCCGTGTTTCGAGAGGAGCCAATCTTCGTCCTCCGATGTCAAGTGTATGTATGAGGGGAAACAAGAAAGAAAAAGTAACCATCGAAAACTTTGGTCGCTATGTGAAGACGTGGAAATGATGACAAGGTAATAGCAAGGCATTTTGATTACTTGGTCACCAAGTAAACTTTTTTCAACATCGGGTTCGGCTCCAAATCTTCCCAAAAGTTTAATTGCAACATAAAAAAGTTATAACAAGTGTTGTTGAGGCTTTTACACACGTATGTGGTGTTAAAACGAGTATAGATAAGAAAAAGTGGCGATGGTTATTTTTTCTTACTTGTTTTCCCTCATACATACACATAACATTGGAGGACGAAGATGGAATCCTCTCAGGAATCGAAATAGGTCCATTTAGACAAGTAACCAACCTCTAAAATTAATGAAAAAAAATTACTTTTTTCCCTCTTTCTCTTATCTGTACTCGTTTTAGGACCAGATGCGTGCGTAAAAGAACCAACCACTCTTGTTATAACTTTTTATGTTGAAATAAAAATTTTGGGATGATTTAAAGCACGAACCCGGTGTTGAAAAAAGTTTACTTGGTGGCCAAGTAATAAAAATGTCTTGCTATTACCTTGTAATTCCCACGTCTTCACATAGCAATCGAAGTTTCCGATGGATATTTTTTCTTACTTGTTTCCCCTCGTACATACACTTGACATTGGAGGATAAAGATTGGCTACTCTCGAAACCCAGAACGGGTCCATTCAGACAACCAACTAGCCCCTAAAATTAGTGGAAAAAATGCATTTTTTTCCTTCTTTTATTTGTACTTGTTTGAACACCAGATGCGTGCGTAAAAGCACAAACTTCTATTGTTATAACTTTTTTTATGTTGCAATTAAACTTTTGCGATGATTTGGAGCTCGAACTCGACGTTGAAAAAAGTTTACTTTGTGACCAAGTAATCAAAATGTCTTGCTATTACTTGTCATTTCTACGTCTTCACATAGCGACCGAAGTTGGCGATGATTATTTTTTCTTAAATGTTTCCCCTAATACATACACTTGAAATCGGAGGACGAGGATTGACTCCTCTCAGAACCCGGAGCGGGTCCATTCAGACGAGTAACTAGCCCAAAAATTAGTGCAAAAAATGCATTTTTTCCCTCTTTCTCTTATCTGTACTCGTTTTAACACAAGATACGTTCGTAAAAGCACTAACTAGTCTTGTTATAACTTTTTTATGTTGCAATTAAACTTTTGGGATGATTTGGAGCCCGAAACCAACGTTGAAGTTTATTTGGTGGCCAAGTAATCAAGATGCCTTGCTATTATATTGTCATTCTCACGTCTTCACATAGCGACCGAAGTTTCTGATGGTTATTTTTTCTTACTTGTTTGCTCTCATACGTACCCTTGACATCGTAGGACGAAGATTGGCTCCTCTCGGAACCCGGAACGGATCCATTCAGAAAAGTAACTATTCCTTAAAATTAGTGAAAAAAAATGACTTCTTCTCCCTCTTTCTCATATTTGTACTCTTTTTAACACCATATGCATGCGTAAAAGCACAAACAACTGTTGTTATAACCTTTTTAAACTGCAATTAATTTTTTGGGACAATTTAGAGCCCGAACCTGACGTTGAAAAAAGTTTACTTGGTGACCAAGTAATCAAAATTCCTTGTTATTACCTTGTCATTCCTACGTCTTCACATAGCGACTGAAGTTAACGTTGGTCATTTTTTCTTACTTGTTTCCCCTCACACTTCCACTTGACATTGCAAGACGATGATTGGCTCCTCTCGGAAAGCGGAATGGGTCCATTCTGACAAGTAACCAGCCCCTAAAATTATTGCAAAAAATGCCTTTTTTCCCTCTTTCTCTTATATGTACTCGTTTTAACACCAGATGCGTGCGTAAAAAAACCAAACACTCTTGTTATAAGTTTTTTATGTTGAAATTAAACTTTTGGGATGAATTGGAGCCCGAACCCGACGTTGAAAAAAGTTTACTTGGTGACCAAGTAATCAAAATGTCTTGCTATTACCTTGTCATTCTCACGTCTTCACATAGCCACCGAAGTTTTTGATTGTCATTTTTTTTTACTTGTTTACCCTCATACATACACTTGACATCAGAGGACGAAGATTAGCTCCTCTTGGAACCTGGAACGGTTTCATTCAGACATGTAACTAGCCAATAAAATTAGTGCAAAAAAATGTTTTTTTTCCTCTTTCTCTTATTTGTACTCGTTTTAACACCAGATACGTGCGTAAAAGCCCCAACCAATCTTGTTATAACTTTTTTATGTTGCAATTAAACTTTTGGGATGATTTGGAGCACGAATCCGACGTTGAAAAAAGTTTACTTGGTGACCAAGTAACCAAAATGTCTTGCTATTACCTTTTCATTCTCTCGTCTTCACATAGCGACCGATGTTTCCGATGGTTATTTTTTCTTACTTTTTTCCCCTTATACATACACTTGACATTGGAGGACGAACATTGGCTCCTCTCTGAACCAAGAACAAGTACATTAGGACAAGTAACTAGCCCCTAAAATTAGTGCAAAAAAACCACTCTTGCTGACCAAGTAATCAAAATACCTTGCTATTACCTTGTCATTCCCACGTCTTCACCTGGCGACCAAAGTTTACGATGTTTATTTTTTCTTACTTTTTTACCCTCATAAATACACTTCACATGGTAAGACAAAGATTGGCTCCTTTCGGAACTCGGAACAGGTCCACTCAGACAAGTAACCAGCCCTGAAAATTAGTGCAAAAAATGCTTTTTTCCCTCTTTCTTTTATCTGTACTTGTTTTAACACCAGATGCGTATGTAAAAGCACCAACCACTTTTGTTATAATTTTTTTATGTTGCAATTAAACTTTTGGGATGATTTGGAGCCCGAACCCAACGTTGAAAAAAGTTTACTTGGTGACGAAGTAATCAAAATGCCTTGCAATTACTTTGTTATTTTCACGTCTTCACATAGCGATCGAAGTTTCCGATGGTTATTTTTTCTTACTTGTTTCCCCTCATACATACAATTGACAATGGAGAAAAAAGATTGGCTCCTCTAAAAACCAAGATTGGGTCCATTCAGACAAGTAACTAGCCTCGAAAAATAATTCAAAAAAATGCATTTTTCCCTCTTTCTCTTATCTGTTCTCGTTTTAATGCAAGATGCATGCGTAAAAGCACCAATCACTCTTGTTATAACTTTTTTATGTTGCAATTAAACTTTTGGGATGATTTGGAGCCCAAACCGGACGTTAAAAAAAGTTTACTTGGTGACCAAGTAATCAAAATTGTTAGCTTTAAAAGTGTGTTTATAGTAATCAATTATTTTTAATGATAACTATGGAAGATGAGCACGAAAGATAAAATTGATTAAGGAAACTATTTCTAACTATTTTGTTTAAGTGCTGCAGAAAAATCATGTATATATATTGTTTGTGTCGACCTGTAGTCGTATATGTCGACACTTAGATAATCCAGAAACATAGCTTACTGAGTTTATGTCGACCCTTAGTTATATGTGTCGACCCATATTCAAAACAGAGGCTTAGCCTTTCTGATTTGTGTCGACCCATAGAGTTTTTGTGTCGACCCTTAATCAAAACAGTGGCCGAGACTTTCCAGTTCTATCGACCCATGGTATCCTTGTGTCGACCCCTTTCCAAAACAGACGCTAAGTCTCAGCCCAACGTATAAGTTGTGGCGACCTATCCAGATCTTTTGTGTCGACCTTAGAGACAACGTTGTATCGACCCACGTATCAAAATTGTATCGACCTAAACTGGCAGAACAGTGTGAAAACGTGTCGACCCATCCAAACATTTTGTGTCGACCCCAGAGACTAATGTCTGTCGACCTTACCAAAATATGTGTGTCGACCCCACCTGCACGAAATATGTCTCTACCCAACCCATTTGTGTCGACCCCATTATAATTGTGTCAAACCCAACTTTATCCATAGACGAATTCTTTAGAATTTGTGTCGACCCAACTAACATTGTGTCGACCCCAGAAATTCCAGAGAAGGATGCTTCAAGGTTGTGTCGATCGAACAAATAGTGTGTCGACCCTAGCAAATTCCAGAGAAAGATTCGTCAAGGTTGTGTCGACGGAACAAGCATTGTGTCGACACCAACAATTTCCAAAGAAGATTTTGTGTCGACCCCAACAACACTTGAGTCGACCCAATTCAACTGTACAACACCAACGGTCAGAAACTTCATAACGGATATATTTTGATGTGTCTACCGGCTAGTACTTTGTGTCGACCCAAGATTGACTTGTGTAGACCCAACTGGACAATTTTGCAGCAATCTATAAATAGATGAAGCGGTCTTATTTTTCACCGATGATTTTTACTGAGAGAAAACTTTGCCGAATTGCTGCCAAATTTATTTCTCAAACTTATACTCTCTCAAATCCTTGTACTTAAACTTGTATATCTTTCTTGAGCTTGAGTAAGTCGGTTTATTAAAAACCGTACAAAGTGTAACTTGTTCCTTGAACGCCTATTGTAAAAAGGGGTGACGCTCCTTCAAGAAAAGAGTCAAAGGTTTGGTTGACACTCATAAGTCAATCGGAGTAAAGCTCAAGGATGAGCGAGAAGGATCTTCAAGGACGTACCTTGAAGCGTGGACGTAGGCAAGGTTGACTTAGTGATCGAAAAAGTTTAGTTAACCTAATTAACCCCCCACCCCTACTTAGGTTAAACTCGATCCTACAAAAATGACTTGCTATTACAATGTCAATCCCACGTCTTCACATAGCGACCGAAGTTTCTAATGGTTATTTTTTCTAACTCTTTTTCCTCATACATACACTTGACATCGAAGGACGAAGATTGGCTTCTCTTGGAACTCGGAACGGGTTCATTTAGACAAGTAGCTAGCCCCAAAAATTAGTGCAAAAAAATGCTTTTTTTTCCTCTTTCTCTTATTTGTACTCGTTTTAACACCAGATGCATGCGTAGAAGCACCAACCACTCTTGTCATAACATTTTTATGTTGCAATTAACCTTTTGGGACGATTAAGAGCCCGAACCCGACTTTGAAAAAAGTTTACTTGGTGACCAAGTAATCAAAATGCCTTGCTATTACCTTGTCATTCCCACGTCTTCACATAGCGACCGAAGTTTCCAATGGTTATTTTTTCTTACTTGTTTCCCCTCATACATACCCTTGACATCGGAGGACGAAGATAAACTCCTCTCGGAACTCGGAACGGGTTCATTGAGAAAAGTAACTAACCCCTAAAATTATTGCAAAAAATAATTTTTTTTCCTTTCTCTTATCTATAGTCATTTTAACACCAGATGCGTTCGTAAAAGCACAAACCACAGTTGTTATAACTTTTATATTGCAATTAAACTTCTAGGATGATTTGGAGCCCGAACCCAACTTTGAAAAAAGTTTACTTGGTGACCAAGTAATCAAAATGCCTTGCTATTACCTTGTCATTCCCACGTCTTCACATAGCGACCAAAATTTCCAATTGTTATTTTTTCTTTCTTGTTTCCCCTTATACATACACTTGACATCGGAGGACAAAGATTGACTCCTCTTGAAACACGGAATGGGTCCATTCAGACAAGTAACCAGCCCCTAAAATTAGTGCAAAAAATACCTTTTTCCCTCTTTCTCTTATATGTACTCGTTTTAACACCAGATACGTGCTTAAAAGCACCAACCTCTCTTGTTATAACTTTTTCATATTGCAATTACACTTTTGGGATGATTTGGAGCCCGAACCTAACGTTGAAAAAAGTTGACGTGGTGACAAAGTACTCAAAATGCCTTGCTATTACCTTGTCATTTCTATGTCTTCACATAGTGATCGAAGTTTCTAATGGTTATTTTTTCTTACTTATTTCCCCTCATACATACACTTGACATCAGAGGACAAAGATTGGCTCCTCTCAGAACCCAGACGGGTCCATTCAGACAAGTAACGAGCCCCTAAAATTATTGCAAAAAATGGCTTTTTTTCCCTCTTTCACTTATTTGTACTAGTTTTAACACCAGATGCATGCGTAAAAGCCCCAACCACTCTTGTTTTAACTTTTTATGTTAGAATTAAACTTTTGGGACGATTTGAAGCCCGAACCCGACGTTGAAAAAAGTTTACTTGGTGACAAAGTAATCAAAATGCCTTGCTATTACCTTGTCATCCCACGTCTTCACAAAGCGACCGAAGTTTCCGATGGTTATTTTTTCTTTCTTGTTTCCCCTCATACATACACTTCACATCAGACGACAAAGATTGGCTTCTCTTGGAACTCGGAATGGGTCCATTCAGACAAGTAACTAGCCCTGAAAATTAGAGCAAAAAAATGTCTTTTTCCCTCTTTCTCTTATCTGTACTTGTTTTAACACGAGACGCGTGCGTCAAAGCTTAAAAAACTCTTGTTATAACTTTTTTATGTTGCAATTAAACTTTTGGGACAATTTGGAGGCCGAACCTGACGTTGAAAAAAGTTTACTTGGTGATCAAGTAATCAAAATGCCTTGCTATTACCTTGTCATTTCCACGTCTTCACATAGCGACCGAAGTTTTCGATGGTTACTTTTCTTTCTTGGTTCCCCTCATACATACACTTGACATCAGAGGACTAAGATTGGCTTCTCTCGGAACCCGGACGGGTCCATTCAGACAAGTAACTAGCCCCAAAAATTAGTGCACAAAAATGTATTTTTTTCCCTCTTTCTCTTATCTGTACTCGTTTTAACACAAGATGCATGCGTAAAAGCAGTAACGACTCTTGTTATAACTTTTTTATGTTGCAATTACACTTTTGGGATTATTTGGAGCCCGAATTTGACGTTGAAAAAAGTTTACTTGGTGACGAAGGAATCAAAATGCCTTGCTATTACCTTGTCAATCCCACGTCTTCACATAGCGACCGAAGTTTCCGATGATTATTTTTTCTAACTTTTTTTTCCTCATACATACACTTGACATCGGAGGATAAAGATTGGCTCATCTTGGAACCCGAAATGGGTTCATTCAAACAAGTAACTAGCCCCAAAAATTAGTGCAAAAAAAATGCCTTTTTTTCCTTGTTACTCTTTTTTGTACTCGTTTTAACACCAGATACGTGCGTAGAAGCATTAACCACTCCTGTTGTAACATTTTTATGTTGCAATTAAACTTTTAGGATGATTTGGAGCTCGAACCAGACGTTGAAAAATGTTTACTTGAAAAATGCCTTGCTATTACCTTGTCATTCCCACGTCTTCACATAACGACCGAAGTTCCAATGGTTATTTTTCTTACTTGTTTCCCCTCATACATACACTTGACCTCTGAGGACGAAGATTGGCTCCCGTCAGAACCAGGAACAGGTCCATTCAGGCAAGTAACGAGCCCCTAAAATTAGTGCAAAAAAATGCATTTTTTTCCCTCTTTCTCTTATTGGTACTCGTTTTAACACCAGATGCGTGCGTAAAAGAACAAATCACTGTTGTTATAACTTTTTTATGTTGCAATTAAAGTTTTGGGATGATTTGGAGCCCGACGAAGTTTAAAAAAGTTTACTTTGTGACCAAGTAATCAAATGCGTTGCTAATACCTTGTAATACCTTGTTATTTTTGCTTCGCTTGGAACTTGGAACGGGTCCATTCAGACAAGTAACTAGCCCCTATAATTAATGCGAAAAAAAAGTTTTTTTTCCTCTTTCTCTTATTTGTATTTTTTAACACAAGATACTTGCGTAAAAAATCAACCAATGTTGTTACAACTTTTTTATGTTGCAATTAAAGTTTTGGGACGATTTGGAGCCCGAACCCGTGTTTGAAAAAAGTTTACTTGGTGACCAAGTAATCAAAATGCCTTGCTATTACCTTGTCATTTCCACGTCTTTACATAGCGACCGAAGTTTCCGATGGTTATGTTTTCTTACTTGTTTCCCCTAATACATAAACTTGACATTGGAGGACGAAGATTGGATCCGCTTGGCACTCAGAACATGTATATTTAGACAAGTAAAAAGCCCATAAAATTAGTGCAAAAATGTCTTTTTTCCCTATTTCTCTTATCTCTACTCATTTTAACACCAGATACGTGCGTAAAAGCCCCAACCACTCTTGTTATAACTCTGTTATGTTGGAATTAAACTTTTTTAATGATTTGCAGCACGAACTCGACGTTGAAAAAAGTTTACTTGGTGACCAAGTAATCAAAATGCCTTGCTATTACCTTGTCATTCTCACGTCTTCACATAGCGACCAAAATTTTCTATTGTTATTTTTTCTTTCTTGTTTCCCCTTATACATGCACTTGAAATCGGAAGACGAAGATTGACTCCTCTAGGAACCCGAAATGGGTCCTTCCAGACAAGTCACCAGCACCTAAAATTAGTGTAAAAAAATACATGTTTCCCTCTTTCTCTTATATGTACTCGTTTTAACACCAGATCCGTGCGTAAAAGCACCAACCACTCTTCTTATAACTTTTTTATGTTGCAATTAAACTTTTGGGATGATTTGGAGCTCGAACCCGACGATGAAAAAAGTTTACTTGATGAGCAAGTAATCAAAATGGATTGCTATTACCTTGTCATTCTCACATCTTCACATAGCGAATGAAGTTTCCGATGATTATTTTTTCTTACTTGTTATCCCTCCTACATACACTTGACATCAGAGGACGAAGATTGGCTCCTCTCGGTCTTAGCTTTAACTATGATTAAAGTAACCATTATTTTTTATGATGAATATTAATATGTTGCATAATTGATTAACCATTAAAGAGAAGTTGATTTGAATACTGTATATGAAATACCCTCAACAAAGGGTATCTTTTTGTCTAACAAGTCGGTCGAGTTTTGTAGAAATTGGTAAGTCTGATACAGGTTATGTCGACCGATTATTAGTTATGTCGACCCACCATCAAGCAGAGGAAAAACATATGTCGACCGATTTACAGATATGTCGTCCTATCTTCAGGCAGCAACTAACTTATGTCGACCGCTACGTTATATGTCGACTGATGACCTAACCAGAGAATAATGTTATGTCGAATGCTGTAAGATTGTGTCGACCGCAAATATTCAAGACAAGAACCAACATGAAGTCAACCACACTTCTACAAGTTACAGAGGCCATCTTTATGTCAACCGCAAGACTATTGTCTCGACTGGATACATATCTAGAGGCCATCTTTATGTCGACTACAAAACTATTGTGTCGACCGGATACATGTCCAGAGGCCATATCTATGTCGACTGAAGTTCTTCTCAATGACAACTCACTAAATCTTATGTCGACCGAACAAAAGTTATGTCGACATATCTAGAGCAGAAAGAGGAGATAATCTCCAACGGCTATTTCTGAATGTGTCTAAACGGCTATATATATGTCGACTTATCTCGTACTTATGTCGACCGATCCAGCTTACGCAGAACGAAATCTGTAAATAGCTGCTGAGCTAGGGATTGAAAGAAGGATTGTCAAGAGAACAAAAAGAAAGCCGAATTGCTGCCAATTTTTAGAGAATGATTTCATTCTCTCAATCTTTGTATTTCTATCTTGTATATTCATTTGTTGATTGAGAGAGTCGGTTAGTAACTGAAAAATCTAGTATTAAACACTGTGAGCAAAAGTTGTAAGAGGGGTGATGCCTCTCCAAAAGAAGTGCCGCAATAAAGGTTTGGTTGACACCCGTAAGTCAATCGGAGTGAGCTCAAAGGATTGAGCAGGAAGAATCTTCAAGGAAGTACCTTGGAGCGCGGACGTAGGCAAGGTTGGCCAAACCGCGTTAACAATCTGGTGTCAATCTCTCTCTCTTAAACTCTATTAAGTTGTTTATCTTTTCCGCATTAGAGTTTTACATTTAGTAAACAATGCGCACAAATTTGAATAAAGTTTAATCATCGAAATAAAATTTTATTAATCTAATTCACCCCCCTCTTAGGTTAATCTCGATCCTTCAATTGGTATCAGAGCAGGAATTTTGAATTGATTAACCTATAATCGCTGTTATAATTATATGGCCTTTAACATGAATAACACTAACATCGAAGGTGAATCCACAACTAGGCCGCCCCTATTTAATGGAAATAATTATGTCTATTGGAAAACTAGAATGAGAATATTTATTCAAGCAATGGACTTTGGCATTTGGAACATTATAGAAGATAGCCCCATTATTCCTACAAAATTAGAAAATGATGTTAGGGTGCCTAAGACTAGAATTGAATACAATGATCAAGATTTGAGAAATGTTAGTCTAAACGCTAAAGCCATGAACATGTTGTATTGTGCTCTCTCTAGCAATGAATTTAATAGAATTCAAGATTGTGAAAATGCTAGAGAAATATGGCGATTACTTGAAGTTACTCATGAGGGTACCAATCAAGTAAAAGAAAGTAAAGTCAATTTACTAGTCCATGAGTATGAGCTTTTTACCATGGATAGGGGTGAGTCTATTGGTTGTATGTACACTCGTTTTACTAACTTGATCAATGGCCTAAAGGTTCTTGGCAAGGTATATACGGAGGAGGAATGCGTGCGAAAAGTTCTTCGTGTTCTGCCTCCAGCTTGGCAACCAAAGATGACGGCAATTCAGGAAGCCAAGGACATCAAAGTGCTGAAACTTGAAGAACTCATTGGATCTCTGATGACCCATGAGTTGACTATGCAAGCCAATGAGAAGAAGGAACTAAAAGAGAAAGAGACATACAAGAAGAAGGATATAGCTCTTAAAGCTTCCTTAAGCAAACAAAAAGACACTGAAAGTGAGGAAGAACAGGAAGAAATTGCCTTCATAACAAAGCGCTTCAACAAATTCCTTCAGAAAAGAAAAATGAAAGGAATTCGAGCAACAAGAGGCGACAAAGCAACCAGTGACAAAAACAAGGAAGTCACTTGTTTTGAATGTGGAAAAGTGGGACACTACAAGTCGGAGTGTCCAGATCAAGAGAGCTCCCAAGTCCTACAAGAAAAAAGCAATGAAAGCCTCTTGGGATGACTCCGATAGCGACTCAACATCTTCCGATCTTGAAGAAGTTGCCAATATGTTCTTCATGGCTAAGGAAGATGAGGTACATCTCTCTCTTAGCGATTTAGAGCGTAATTTTGAGGAAGAAGAGGATGATCTTCTATCCGACTTTAATGCACTACTCGATGATTTTAGCATGCTTAAAACTAAATACACGGAATTGAAAAAAGAGCATGTTAAATTACTCAAAGAACATGAAAATATTCATATCATATCTCATGAGAAGTTGCTTGATGAAGTAAAAGAACTAAAAGAGAAAAACTTAGATTTAAACAATATAGTTCTCAAGTTTACAAATGGTAGTAAAAACTTGAACATGCTACTAAGTAGTCAAAGAGTAACTTTTGACAAAGCTAGTTTAGGCTATGAATCACATAAGAAAAAAAAATCCTACAAGAACCTATTTGTAAAACCAAATGCATGCAATAGGTGTAATAGAATAGGACATCAATCGTTTAATTGCCCTCTAAATTCAAGAGTCAAAAAGGTTAAGGTAGTGGAGAAATGAGTTCCCAAAGGAACCAATGCTAACTCTCTAGGACCCAAAATGGTTTGGGTACCTAAGAAGATGGTTTGATGTGTTGTGTAGGTGGAAGGAGGTCCCTTGAAAGATCTTTGGTTCCTAGATAGTGGATGTTTGAGGCATATGACAGGAGATCCTTCAAAATTTGCCTCAATCAAGCATAAGAAAGGAAACGTCTCTTTCGGTGGGAATCAAAAGGGGAAAATAATTGGCATTGGAAACATTGGTAAATACTTTAGAGCCTTCGGATGCAAATGCTTTATTCTTAACACTGAGGACAACCTAGGAAAATTTGACTCCAAAACGGACCTAGAAATCTTTCTAGGATACTCCTCATCTAGCAAAGCCTATAGAGTCTTTAATAAGAGAACTTTAGTGGTCGAAGAGTCTATGCACGGGTATATAATGGAAGAAGTGTATGTAGAACAACCATTGGGATTTGAAACCTTTGATAAGCTAGATCATGTCTACAAACTTCACAAAGCACTCTATGGTCTTAAGCAAGCTTCTCGTGCTTGGTACAAGAGATTAAAGAATTTTCTCTTCGATACAGAATTCAAAATAGGCAAAATAGATTCAACTCTCTTTACCAAACATTTTGGTGATGACTTGTTAATCATTCAAATCTATGTAGATGATATTATTTTTGGAGCCTCCAACAAAAAACTCTGTGATAGTTTTGCTACCCTCATGCAAGATGAATTTGAAATGAGTATGATGGGTGAGCTTAAATTCTTCTTAGGACTCCAAATTAAGCAATCTTTAGATGGTACATTTATACTCCAAGAGAAATATGTCAAGGAATTACTCAAGAAATTTTGTATGAACTCTTGCAAATCCTCTAAAACTCCTATGAGTACCACTACTAAACTAGATAAGGATGAAAATGGTAGAGAAGTTGACATTCAGAAATATCGTGGAATGATTGGCTCTCTTCTCTATTTAACCGCTAGCCGACCCGATATTCTATTTAGTGTATGCCTATGCGCTAGATTTCAAGCCGCTCCTAAAGAATCTAACTTAAATGCCGTGAAAAGGATATTCAAATACTTAAGTCGCACCGTTGACTTAGGTTTGTGGTATCCTAAAGGTGTCTCTTTTGACTTATTAGGATATTCGGATGCGGACTACGCGGGTAGTTTAGTTGATAGAAAAAGCACCTCCGGTACGTGTCACTTTCTAGGAGAATCTTTAGTTTCATGGTTCTCGAAGAAACAAAGCTCAGTAGCCCTTTCAACCGTCGAAAGCGAATATATTGTCGCCGGTAGTTGTTGTGCTCAAGTGCTTTGGATGAAGCAAACTTTAGAGGACTACAATCTCACATTCGCTAAGATTCCTATCAAATGTGACAATACAAGTGCTATAAATATCTCTAAGAATCCTATTCTTCACTCTAGAACAAAGCACATTGAAATTAGGTATCACTTTATAAAAGATCATGTGCAAAGAGGAGATATTATCTTAGAATTTGTAAACTCGAGTGATCAATTAGCAGACAATTTTACCAAACCATTAGATGAGAAGACCTTTTGTGTAATTAGAATTTGTCTAGGGTTGATTCGATTCAATGATGCTTAGATGCATTGTCTTCTGTCTGCTGACTGCGGCAATCAGTCAACATAATGGGGAGTATGTCGATCGGACCATCATGCCTGCTAATGACACGGTCGACACAGGTATTGCTATGTCGACAAGTTCATCACCTCTGTTAAGGAATTAGTCAACATAATGGGAAGTATGTCGACCAGTAAATCGTCTCGGGTAATAAAGCGGGCGACATAAATATAGATATGTCGACTGATGAGTGCCAAAACTCCCAGATTTAATAAGAACCCCTTCGCGCCCTAACTTCCTTTCCCTCAACCTCTCGCGCAAAATTTCCCCTCCGGCGACTCCAAGCTTTTCTCCGAAAATTCCATCCTCCCTTATGATTGTTCCTCAACCTAATAATCTATCCTTCCTTCGATTTCAATGGCATCCACTTCCAAACTCCCTATCAAGAGGAAGCGCACCGTAAAGTCAAAATCGACTGGTGAAACGTCAATTCCTGCTACTCCGACAGTGGACAAGCATCTCTTTCAAAATTCAGATGCTCAAGATAAGTATTCTCAGATTCTACATGTCAAACCTCTTATATTAAGTAGAGTATTTCTACCCGATAGGATTACGGGCATAGATATTACTGAGCATTGTGAATATCTAGGATTAAGAACTTTATTTGGACTATGGAATTCATATCATGAGGAAGCTATATGACTTTTTGATGCAAATTTGCGAACATTTCCTCAGCCGCTCACTCTGAAGAGTTTAGTCTACGGTAAACCGATTAAGATTACAAACTCTTCATTGAACTCATTATTGAGTTGTGAGGTAAATGAGTTTACGGATCGATACTACGAGCAAGGGAAGGAACTCACTCTAGTTCGATGCTCGGATTATAAGGATTTTCTTAAATTAGTTGCTAATGATCCAAACAACTTGCCGTACAAGCCCAAAGCTAGTGATCTCAACATAACGGCACGTTTAGTTCATCACATCACGACCTATAATCTTCTGCCTAAGGACGGGTCTAAAGATCACATTAGCCATATGGAACTATATGTTCTATATATGTTCTTTACCTGACATCACTTTAATGTAGGATTTATCATCATGCGACGTATGATGGAAGTGCTAGACAAAGCATCCAAATCATTACCATTCAATTCTTTGCTAATGGAGATTTTTGCTCAACAAGGAGTAATTTATCCCTCTTCCGCCAACCTAATCGAAGTCAGGAATCATGATATCTACTCTGATTCGACCGTCGCACGGATGGGATTAACTAAAAATGAAGTTGGAGAATGGAAATACAAGAGAGATCTGCCTCGACGACCTCCCACTCCTCCAAGCTCCCCACCCCTAACGGTTGATGAAGCTCATATTCCTCCCAAGGATAGGAGATCTCAGAAACACCATCGCTCCTCTTCCTCGATTGAGGAGCATTTAGATACGCTTAATGGCCTAATTACGAGCCTCACAACATCGGTTAATGCTCTGCACAAAAAGGTCGATGGCCTTAAGAGCGAAATTGATGCATGGGATGCATATTTTGAAGAGGAAGAAGAAGAAGAACAAAAAGACTATGACGAACCGACTGCAGCTCCTCCTAGAGTTCATGTCCTCTCCTCTCCAGCTCCTGTTGCTGAGCCATCTCTCTCATGGGCTCCGGTTGCTGAGCAATTTATCACTCGAACTAGATCTCCTATTCTTCAGCGTCCATCCACTCCCGATACGGTGTTGATTCCATCCGCTGTAGATACTGAGGTTCTTACCTCTCCTTCAACTGTAGATACCGAGCTTATTCCCACTCCAGCACTAGGTATGCCTGGATCTCCTTGGGAATAGACGATCAGTCTTGTTTTTGTTGGGAGACCTATTTTTTTTAACAATATCTTTCATTAGGTCCTTACTTTTTTGTAAAACATCTTCCTATGAACTATTTGATGGATTTTTTTATAATGACAAAGGGGGAGAAGTATTAACTATAATGACTAGCATTCTTTGACTAATTATTTAGCAATGAAATTTGATATGGATGTATATTTATGGGGGAGCGGGAGAGAATTTCCATAAAATGCTCAAATTATCTTTCAAATGGATAGTTAATCAATGATGGTTTGTCAACATAAAAAAGGGGGAGATTGTTAGCTTTAACTATGATTAAAGTAACCATTATTTTTTATGATGAATATTAATACGTTGCATAATTGATTAACCATTAAAGAGAAGTTGATTTGAATACTGTATATGAAATACCCTCAACAAAGGGTACCTTTTTGTCTAACAAGTCGGTCGAGTTTTGCATAAATTGTTAAGTCTGATACAGGTTATGTCGACCGATTATTAATTATGTCGACCCACCATCAAGCAGAGGAAAAACTTATGTCGACCGATTTAAAGAAATGTTGACCTATCTTCGGGCAGCAACTAACTTATGTCGACCGCTACATTATACGTCGACCGATGACCTAACCAGAGAAGAATGTTATCTCGAATGCTGTAAGATTGTGTCGACCGCAGATATTCAAGACAAGAACCAACATGAAGTCAACCACACTTCTACAAGTTACAGAGGCCATCTTTATGTCAACCGCAAGACTATTGTGTCGACTCGATACATATCCAGAGGCCATCTTTATGTCGACCACAAAACTATTGTGTCGACCGGATACATGTCCAGAGGCCGTATCTATGTCGACTGAAGTTCTTCTCAACGACAACTTACTAAATCTTATGTCGACCGAACAAAAGTTATGTCGACATATCTAGAGCAGAAAGAGGAGATAATCTCCAACGGCTATTTCTGAATGTGTCTAAACGGCTATATATATGTCGACTTATCTCGTACTTATGTCGACCGATCCAGCTTACGCAGAACGAAATCTGTAAATAGCTGCTGAGCTAGGGATTGAAAGAAGGATTGTCAAGAGAACAAAAAGAAAGCCGAATTGCTGCCAATTTTTAGAGAATGATTTCATTCTCTCAATCTTTGTATTTCTATCTTGTATATTCATTTGTTGATTGAGAGAGTCGGTTAGTAACCGAAAAATCTAGTATTAAACACTGTGAGCAAAAGTTGTAAGAGGGGTGACGCCTCTCCAAAAGAAGTGCCGCAATAAAGGTTGGGTTGACACCCGTAAGTCAATCGGAGTGAGCTCAAAGGATTGAGCAGGAAGAATCTTCAAGGAAGTACCTTGGAGAGCGGACGTAGGCAAGGTTGGCCAAANTAAGCTTTTGGGATGATTAGGAGGTCGAACCCGACGTTGAAAAAAGTTTACTTTGTGACCAAGTAATCAAAATGCCTTGCTATTACCTTTTCATTCACATGTCTTCACATAGCGACCGAAGTTTCCGATGGTTATTTTTTCTTACTTATTTCCCCTCATACATAAACTTGACATCGGAGGATGAAGATTGGATCCTCTCAAAACTCGGAACAGGTCCATTTAGACAAGTAACCAACCCCTAAAATTGGTGCAAAAAATGTCATTTTTCCCTATTTCTCTTAACTGAACTCATTTTAACACCAGTGTGTTGGTAAAAGCACAAACCTTTCTTTTTATAACTTTTTTATGTTTCAATTAAACTTTTGGGACGTTTTGGAGCCCGAACCTGAAGTTGAAAAAAGTTTACTTGGCGACTAAGTAATCAAAATGCCTTGCTATTACCTTGTCATTCCCACGTCTTCACCTGGCGACCAAAGTTTCCGATGTTTATTAGTTCTTACTTTTTTACCCTCATACATACACTTCACATCGTAGGATAAAGATTGGCTCCTTTCGGAAATCGGAACAGGTCCATTGAGACAAGTAACCAGCCCTGAAAATTAGTGCAAAAAATGCTTTTTTTCCCTCTTTCTTTTATCTGTACTTGTTTTAACACCAGATGCGTGTGTAAAAGCACCAACCGCTTTTGTTATAACTTTTTTTATGCTGCAATTAAACTTTTGGGATGATTTGGAGCCCGAACCCAAAGTTGAAAAAAGTTTACTTGGTGACC
This sequence comes from Begonia fuchsioides, assembly GCA_003255005.1. NCBI lineage: Eukaryota > Viridiplantae > Streptophyta > Magnoliopsida > Cucurbitales > Begoniaceae > Begonia > Begonia fuchsioides. Next base: position 7,022 of record QAOC01054092.1, on the reverse strand, counting down.
AAGTAATCAAAATGTCTTGCAATTACTTTGTCATTTTCACGTCTTCACATAGCGATCGAAGTTTCCGATGGTTATTTTTTCTTACTTGTTTCCCCTCATACATACAATTGACAACGGAGAAAAAAGATTGGCTCCTCTCAGAACCCAGAATGGGTCCATTCAAACAAGTAACTAGCCTCGAAAAATATTTCAAACAAATGCATTTTTTCCCTCTTTCTCTTATCTGTACTCGTTTTAACGCAAGATGCATGCGTAAAAGCACCAAACACTCTTGTTATAACTTTTTTATGTTGCAATTAAACTTTTGGGATGATTTGGAGCCCAAACCCAACGATGAAAAAAGTTTACTTTGTGACCAAGTATTAAAAATGCCTTGCTATTACCTTGTCATTCCCGCGTCTTCACATAGCGCTCGAAGTTTCTGATGGTTATTTTTTCTTTCTTGTTTCCCCGCATACATACACTTGACATCAGAGGACGAAGATTGGTCCCTCTCGGAACCCGGAATAAGTCCATTCCGACAAGTAACCAGCCCCTAAAATTAGTGCAAAAAATGTCTTTTTCCCTCTTTCTCTTATCTTTACTCGTTTTAACACCAGATGCGTGCGTAAAAGCACAACCCACTTTTGTTATAACTATTTTATGTTGCAATTAAACTTTTGGGACGATTTGGTGCTCCAACTCGACGTTGAAAAAAGTTTACTTGGTGACACGAAAATTGAATGGGAAATCCGGATAAGCAGAAAACAGAGGGAACTTGTGGATAGCAGATCTCAAAAACGGTTCTGGTATTTGGCCTGAAATTTTGAGGAGGCGTATATGGAGAGAGGTATAAGGTTACCTCAAAATATGAAAGAAGTCTCACGAGTAAAATGGAAGATATGTAGACGGGAGTGAAAATGGACAGAAGGTAGCCGGAAAATGGTATGTGCAGGTAGATTCGGAAAATATGGGTTTTCGAGATGAAGAATGGAAGGAAGAGCTAATGATCTACACACTCACCCTCAAGACCACGAGTGTGGCTGGAGATATGTAGTAAGGATAGGTCCTCCTAGCTCGGAAGGATGACCAAATCCGGGGTTGCTCTCGGTTGCCGGAAATCCACCGGCAAGCCGAGTCTTGGGATCGGAAGATCGACAAGGAAATTGACAATGCAAAGCAAAGTTTTTCAAATTAACCAAAGACCCCTACAATGCTCAGGGAGTTGAGCTTAAAACATGCACAAAGCTGCATGGGAAAAGGACTCAAATCGGATGGCTCATGGAAGCTTACCCGATTTGACCACACACACAAAAAAGGGGGAAAAGTGACCCCTTGACCAAACTGTTTTGGGACAATTCTAAGCCAGCATCCCTACCTGCGTGAGCCACCCTAGATCCACCAAAATGCAGCCTAATTAACAGGTCTGCCACTCCTAAGATTATCCCCTAAGGGAGTCAAAAGACTCTCATGAAAAGGAAAGCAAAAACCAACGTTAAAGTTTGTGCACAAAAAGAAACACACCAAATTTTAAAGTAAAAAGTCTCTCTCCTCCACTTCAATTGGTCTTGGGCTTGCTTCCCAGTGGGCTGGTCTCCTTATAATCCTTCTCACAACTCCCTTGGAAGGTCCAACTCGGGTTCGGGATATTAACAACGCCCGCCGGCTTCTCTATGTAATTCACGAAGTTCTTGGGCCTCTCTTGGTCCATTAGAGATTGTTCCACAATGTTAATTCCTTGCATAAGCTTCCCTACAAAAAGAGCACACGTGTTAGAAAATTCCCGAGCTCGGGCTCGGGTAATGGCTCCTTGATGTTTGGTTCAGGGTGAGGTATTTCGGGGCATGTCACTTGGTGACCAAGTAATCAAAATGCCTTGCTATTACCTTGTCATTCCCACGTCTTCAGATAGCGACCGAAGTTTCCGATGGTTATTTTTTCTTACTTATTTACCCTAAAACATACACTTGACATCGGAGGACCAAGATTGGCTCCTCTCAAAACCCAAAACAGGTCAATTTTAGACAAGTTACTAGCCCCTAAAATTATTGCAAAAAATGTCTTTTTCTCTCTTTCTCTTATTTGTACTTTTTCTCTCTTTCTCTTATTTGTACTTGTTTTAACACAAGATGCATGCCTAAAAGCACCAACTACTCTTGTTATAACATTTTTATGTTACTATTAAAATTGAGGGACGATTTTGAGCTCGAAATCACCGTTGAAAAAAGTTTACTTTGTGACCAAGTATTAAAAATGCATTGTTATTACCTTGTCATTCCCACGTCTTGACATAGCGCTCGAATTTTCCGATGGTTATTTTTTTCTTTCTTGTTTCCCCTCATACATACACTTGACATCGGAGGACGAAGATTGGCCCCTCTCGGAACCCAGAATGGGTCCATTCCGACAAGAAACAAGCCCCTAAAATTAGTGCAAAAAAATGCATTTGTTCCCTTTTTCTCTTATCTGTACTCATTTTAACACCAGATACGTGCAAAAACGCACCAACCATTCTTGTTATAACTTTCTTATCTTGCAATTAATCTNGAAGATTGGATCCTCTTAAAACTCGGAACGGGTCCATTCAGACAAGTAACTAGCCCAAAAAATTAGTTAAAAAAATGCCTTTTTTCTCTCTTTTTTGTACTCATTTTAACACAAGATGCGTGCGTAAAAGCACCAACCACTCTTGTTATAATTTTTTTATATTGCAATTAAACTTTTGGGACCATTTGGAGCTGAACCCGACGTTGAAAAATATTTACTTAGTGACCAAGTAATTAAAATTCCTTGCTATTACCTTGTCTTTCTCACGTCTACACATAGCGACCGAAGTTTCCGAATGTTATTTTTTCTTACTTGTTTCCCCTCCTACATTTACTTAACATCGGAGGACGAAGATTGGCCCCTCTCAAAACCCGGAACGGGTCCATTCAAACAAGTAACTAGCCCCTAAATTTAGTGTAAAAAATTGCTTTTTTTCCCTCTTTCTCTTATTTGTACTCTTTTTAACACCAGATGCGTGCTTAAAAGCTCTAACCACTCTTGTTATAACTCTTTTATGTTGCAATTGAACTTATGGGATGATTTGGGGCCCGAACCCGACGTTGAAAAAAGTTTACTTGATGACCTAGTAATCAAAATTCCTTGCTATTACCTTGTCATTCTCACGTCTTCACATAGCGATCGAAGTTTCTGATTGTTATTTTTTCTTACTTGTTTCCCCTGATACATACACTTTACATCGGAGGACAAAGATTGGCTCCTCTCGTAACCCAGAACGAGTCCATCCAGACAAGTAACTAGCCCCTAAAATTAGTGCAAATAAATGCCTTTGTTCCCTCTTTCTCTTATCTGTACTTGTTTTAACACCAGATGCATGCGTAAAAGCACCAACCACTCTTATTATAACTTTTTTATGATGCAATTAAACTTTTTGCACGATTTAGAGCCCGAACCCGACATTGAAAAAAGTTTGCTTGGTGACCAAGTAATCAAAATGCCTTGCTATTACCTTGTGATTGTCATGTCTTCACATAGCATCCGAAGTTTCCGATGGTTATTTTTTCTTACTTGTTTCCCTTCATACATACACTTGACATCAGAGGACGAAGATTGTCTCCTCTCGCAACCCGAAACGGATCCATTCAGACAAGTAACTAGCCCCTAAAATTCGTGCCAAAAAATGCTTTTTTTTCCTCTTTCTCTTATCCGTACTCATTTCAACACAAGTTACGAGCGTAAAAGCTCTTGAAATTAGTGCCAAAAAATATCTTTTTTCCTTCTTTCTCTTATCTGTACTCGTTTTAACACCAGATACGTGCGTAAAAGCACCAACCACTCTTGCTATAACGTTTTTATGTTGCAATTAATCTTTTGGGATGATTTGGAGCACAAACCAAACGTTAAAAAAAGTTTACTTAGTGATCAAGTAATCAAAATGCTTTGCTATTACCTTGTCATTCCAACGTCTTTACATAGCGACCGAAGTTTCCAATGGTTATTTTTTCTTACTTTTTTCTCTTCATACATACACTTTGACATCGGAGGACGAAGATTGGCTCCTCTCGGAACCCATAACGAGTCCATTCAGACAAGCAACTAGCCCCTAAAATTAGTGCAAAAAAATACATTTTTTCCCTCTTTCTCTTATTTGTAATCGTTTTAACACCAGATGCGTGCGTAAAAGCACAACCCACTTTTGTGATAACTTTTTTATGTTGCAATTAAACTTTTCGGACGATTTGGAGCCCGAACCCGACGTTGAAAAATGTTTACTTGGTGACCAAGTAATTGAAATGCCTTGCTATTACCTCTTCATTCCCACGTCTTCACATAGCGACCGAAGTTTCCGATGGTTATTTTTTCTTACTTATTTACCCTCAAACATACACTTGAAATCGAAGGATGAAGATTGGCTCCTCTCGAAACTGAAATGGGTCCATTTTAGACAAGTAACTAGCCCCTAAAATTAGTGCAAAAAATGTCTTTTTTTCTCTCTTTCTCTTATTTGTACTCGTTTTAACACAAGATGCGTTCCTAAAAGCTTCAACCACTCTTGTTATAACTTTTTTATGTTGCAATTAAACTTTTTTGGACGATTTTGAGTCCAAACCCGACGATGAAAAAAGTTTCACTTGTGACCAAGTCTTAAAAATGCCTTGCTCTTACCTTGTCATTCCCACGTCTTCACATAGCGCTCAAAGTTTCCAATGGTTATTTTTTCTTTCTTGTTTCCCTGCATACATACACTTGACATCGGAGGACAAAGATTGGCCCCTCTCGGAACCCGAAATAGGTCCATTCTGACAAGTAACCAGCCCCTGAAATTAGTGCAAAAAAATGCCTTTTTTCCCTCTTTCTCTTATCTTTACTCGTTTTAACACCAGATACGTGCGTAAAAGCACCAACCACTCTTGTTATAACATTTTTATGTTGCAATTAAACTTTTGGATGATTTTAGCCTGAACCCTACGTTGAAAAAAGTTTACTTGGTGACTAAGTAATCAAAATGCATTGTTATTACCTTGTCATTCCCACATCTTCACCTATCGACCGAAGTTTCCGATGGTTATTTTTTCTCACTTTTTTCCCTCATACATACACTTTACATTGGAGGACGAAGATTAGCTCTTCTTGGAACGCGCAATGGGTCTATTCAGACAAGTAACTAGCCCATAAAATTAGTGCAAAAAAATCCATTTTTTTCCTCTTTATCTTACTTGTATCCGTTTTAACACTAGATGCGTGCGTAAAAGCACCAACAACTTTTGTTTTAACTTTTTTATGTTGCCATCAAACTTTTGGGATGATTTGTAGCCCGGACCTGACATTGAAAAAAGTTTACTTGGTGACCAAGTAAGCGAAATGTCTTTCTATTACCTTGTCATTCTCACGTCTTCACATAGCGACCAAAGTTTCCGATGGTTATTTTTTCTAACTTGTTTTTTTCTCATACATACACTTGACATAGGAGGACGAAGATTAGCTCCTCTAAAAAAACAGAACGGGCCTATTCAGACAAGTAACAAGCGCCTAAATTAGTGGAAAAAAATGCATTTTTTCCCTTTTTTCTCTTATTTGTACTCGTTTAAACACCAGATGCGTACGTAGAAGCACTAACCACGCTTGTTATAACATTTTTATAATGCAATTAAACTTTTGGGACAATTTGGAGCCCGAACCTAACGTTGAAAAAAGTTTACTTGGTGACCAAGTAATAAAAATGCCTTGCTATTACGTTATTATTCCCACGTTTTCATATAGCGACCGAAGTTTTTGATGATTATTTTTTCTTACTTGTTTCCGCTCATACATACACTTGACATCGGCGGACGAAGATTGGCTCCTCTCGGAACCCTGAACGGGTCTATTCAGACAAGTGACTAGCCCCCAAAATTAGTGCCAAAAAATGCCTTTTTTCTCTCTTTTTCTTATTTGTACTCGTTTTAACACCAGATGCGTGCGTAGAAGCACCAACCACTCTTTTTATAACATTTTTTTGTTGTAATTAAACTTTTGGGATGATTTGAGCTCGAACCCTATGTTAAAAAAAGTTTACTTGGTGACCAAGTATTCAAAATGCCTTGCTATTACCTTGTCATTCCCACATCTTCACCTATCGACTGAAGTTCCCGATGGTTATTTTTTCTTACTTGTTTCCCCTCATACATACACTTGACATTGGAGGACGAAGATTGGCTCCTCTCGGAACCTAGAACGGGTTTATTGAGACAAGTAACAAGCACCTAAAATTAATGGAAAAAATGCTTTTTTTTCCTCTTTCTCTTATTTGTACTTGTTTAAACATCATATACGTGTGTAGAAGCACCAACCACTCTTGTTATAACATTTTTTTGTTGCAATTAAACTTTTGGGACAATTTGGAGCCCGAACCTGACGTTGAAAAAAGTTTACTTGGTGACCAAGTAAGCCAAATGTCTTTCTATTACCTTGTCATTCCCACGTCTTCACATTGCGATCGAAGTTTTCGATGGTTATTTTTTCTAACTTGTTTTTTTCTCATACATACACTTGACATCAGAGGATATAGATTGGCTCCTCTTCAAACCTGGAATGAGTTCATTCAGACAAGTAACTAGCCCCAAAAATTAGTGCAAAAATGCCTTTTTTCACTGTTTCTCTTATGTGTACTTATTTTAACTCCGAAGACCTTCGGAAAAGCACCAACTACTCTTGTTATAACTTTTTTATGTTGCAAATAAACTTTTGGGATGATTTGGAGCCCAAAACCAACGTTGAAAAAAGTTTACTTTGTGACCAAGTAATCAAAATGCCTTGCTATTACCTTGTCTTTCCCACGTCTTCACATAGCGACTGAAGTTGCCGATGGTTTTTTTTTTACTTGTCTCCCCTCATACATACACTTGACATGGGAGGACGAAAATTGGCTCCTCTTGGAACTTGAAATGGGTCCATTTAGACTAGTAACAAGCACCTAAATCTAATGCAAAAAAACATTTTTTCCCTCTTTCTCTTATCTGTACACGTTTTAACACCAGATACGTGTGCAAAAGAACCAA
>QAOC01054084.1:39701-56102 GCA_003255005.1 Begonia fuchsioides | reverse complement strand
GGGATTGATTTGTGTTATCACTTGATCCACATCATTATCCTCTCCCAAAATCCGGTACCAATTCTGGAATATCGGATTTTATAATCTTTTAAAATCCTACCCGTTCTCCACTCACCCCGTAAATCTAAACCCCCTCACTTCCGTGTCACCGAGTCATTGGCCCTGTCATAGCTTTGCTTTCCTTTGTCATCTCTTTTAAATCTTGCTTGATGTCCGCATCATTTACTTAACCATGAAAATAATTTTCCCTTAAATCACCTGCATCACAAGGGGATAAATCAGAAACGTTGAATGTTGCACTAACATTGTACTCACCTGGGAGATCCAATCGGTAGGCATTATCATTGATGCGCTCAAGAACTTGAAAAGGACCATTACCACTTGGAAGTAATTTGGAACGTCTTTGGGTTGGGAAGCGCTCGTTGTGCAAGTGCAACCATACACAATCTCCTTGTTTAAAAATGACCTTGCAGCAACCTTTGTTTGCTGTTTTCATGTATTGTTTTGTTCGCCTCTCAATGCTCTGTTTTGCAGTATTATGTAGCTTCTTCACAAACTCTGCCTTCGGCTTACCATCTAAATTAACACGCTCAGAAAAAGGTAACAATGACAAATCTAAAGGAGTTAGCAGATTAAAACAATAAACAATCTCAAAAGGTGAAAATTTAGTAAATGAGTGAATAGAACGATTGTAGGCAAACTCAACATGCAGAAGACACTCTTCCCAAGTTATAAGATTCCTTTTAATAATGGCCCGTAACATTGTGGAAAAGATTCTATTAACAACCTAAGTTTGTCCATCAGTTGGGGGTGACAAGTTGTGGAAAATAATAATTTTGTTCCTAGGTTGTTCCACAAAGTCTTCCAAAAGTAACTTGAAAATTTGGCATCTCTATCTGATACTATAGTCTTAGGAATCCCATGAATCCTAAGAACCTCCCAAAAGAATAGATTCGCTACTTGAGACGCATCATCAGATTTGTGACATGGAATAATGTGCGCCATCTTCAAGAACCTAGACCACAACAAAAATAGAATCATTACCCCTTTTACTTTTCGGCAATCCTAGTATAAAATCCATTGAAATATCTACCCAAGGTGCATCGAGAATGGGTAATGGTGTGTACAAACCATAGGGTTGGATCCTAGATTTGGACTTTTTACATGTCACACATCTATTACAAATTCTTTCGACATCCTTTTTCAAATGTGGCCAGTAAAAATGTTCTTGGATAACACTCAAGGTCTTGGCTATCCCAAAATGACCCATAAGACCTCCTCCATGTGCTTCTCTAAAAAAAAGTTCTCTAATACAACATCTAGGGACACACAATTTATCTCTTTTAAATAAGTAGCCATCATGCTTGTAGAACTCTCCAGAAGCAGATTTTTCACAAGCATTATACAACTCTCCAAAGTCGGTATCTCCTAGGTATAAATATTTGATAAGTTCAAAACCAAGTAACCTAGTACTTAGAGTATAAATGAGAACGTACCTGTGAGAAAGGGCATCAGCTACCACATTCTCCTTGCCTCTCTTGTATTGGATGACATATTGAAATAGTTCTAAGAACTCCATCCATCGAGCATGACGTTTGTTTAGCTTGTGCTGGCCTTTTAGGAACTTAAGAGACTCATGATCTATTCTAACGATAAATTTCCTCACTAGTAAGTAGTTTTGCCAAGTTTTGAAACCCCTGACCAATGCATACAATTCTTTATCATACATTGGATAGTTAAGGTTTGCTTCTCCTAACTTTTCACTAAAATAGGCGATCAGATGATTATCTTGCATTAGAACTGATCTGATCCCCACGCAAGATGCATCACACTCAACTTCAAAGGGCTTCTCAAAGTTTGGTAATGCCAACAAAGGTGGATTTGTCAGCCTTTGTTTGATCTTCTAGAACGCCTCTTCTTGAGCTACTGTCCACTTAAAACAAACATTCTTTTTTATTACCTCGGTGAGTGGGGCAACAATGGTGCTAAAATCTTTAATGAAACGGCGGTAGAAACTTGCTAGTCCATGAAAGCTACAAACTTGATTTGCGTTGGTGGGTATTAGCCAATCTTGAATTGCAGTAACTTTCTCTTGGTCAACATGTACTCCCTGATTACTAACAACAAAACCCAAGAACACCACATGATCAATGACAAAGGTGCACTTGTTTAGGTTAGCATATAGTTTCTCTCCCCTAAGTACAAAAAATACTTCTTTCAAATGTAAAATATGATCTTCAATGCATTTACTGTAAATCAATATATCATCAAAGTAAACAACATGAAGTACCAACGGTATCGGACGACAAAACACGAACAGTGTGAAATAGACGAAATGAAGAACAAACTCTACAATCTTACACTTGTATCCCTCTTGCACGAAGTGGGGAAGATTGCAGTAAGTTACTAATTTCATAACTAGCAACAAGATAATAAAACTTACAAACACACGGATATTACACACCGAGTGAAATGCAAGACTTTTTGGAGGATTCCTCAACAAACTAAAAGCAGCAAATGCTCTGGATATTATATGTTCCACAACCCCTTACAAAATGAGCTAAAGAAGGCTTATATAGCCTCTGAATTAAAGCCATCACGTTTTTGCTTCAATTCTAGTTGAAACATGTTATCAAAAAGTCTGCTGCAAAGTATTTTTCAGATAAAAAAGTAGTGTGAATGCTCATAGATGGTTTCCTCCCATTGTGGGCTGGCAGGTTACATGTTCACATGTGATTGGAAGAGTTGGAGGTGATAAGAAGGATGAAAGCCTTTCACTAAATGGCTACAAAGATTGTGGGCTTGCAGGGATTTTGTTGAAATGTGATTGGATGAGGAAAAGGTGATAAAAGGCTGAAAGCTTATCAAGGGATGGCTGAATTTTAACGTGAAAAACGGATTGGATAGAAGGGAACAAAAGGAGACTTGCCAGCTTCCATCTGATTGGCTAAAAAAGGAGGTAACTTGGTAACACTAAAATAGTGGCTGCAAAAGCGATTGTGGGACCCCAAAAGCAGCTCTCCACGTCATGCTTGGTCTTAAAACATGGTGGAAAACAAAAAAAACGTGTGAGTTATTCATCAAGGGTGGATTAGTTTGACCGCCATTGTGCTCGATATCCGATGGCTTGGCTGGCCCAATTATCTTGCTGCAAAGTAATGAAATGGTATGGCAATTTCTCATCCTTTGGGGTAGCTTCTTTATACCATGGCGGACAACAAAAAAAATGTGTGAGTTGTTCATCAAGGGCGGATTAGTTCAACCGCCATTGTGCTCGATATTCCGATGGCTTGGCTGGACCAATTATCTTGCTGCCAAGTAATCAAATGGTATGACAATTCCTCGTCCTTCGGGGTAGCTTCTTTATCTCCTATATTCTCCAAATATGTACCTACAAAACGAGCAAACAAGTTAGTCAATTTGCAAGTTTGGCTCCTTGTGATGATTCTTCTAGGGTCCTCTTCAATTTGTGCCAACAATGGTACATCATTCTCCCCGAGTAGTTGAGGATTTGTCCTCAAATACAATGATTGTTCCTCTTGTCAAATTTCTTCTTCATGAATATAGGGAGACAAATCTTGCACATTAAAAGTTGCCAAAACTTCATACTTTTCGGGTAACTCCAATTTATAAGCGTTATTGTTAATCCTTTCCAACACTTTGAATGGTCCATTGGCCTGAGGTAGTAGTTTTGATTTCCTTAAGTTTAGAAACCTTTCCTTTCTATAATGTAGACACAAAAGATCTCCTCATTGAAGATTACCTCTTTTCTCCCTCGTTTAGCTTGTTTGGCATATGATTTATTCTTTCTCTCTAAGATCTTTCTCACTTGTTTGTGCATGGCTTTCACTAATTTATCTTTCTCAACTGCATTAGGATTGACAAAATCCTTGATGGGAAGAGGGATGAGGTCCATTGGGGTGTGAGGGTTGAAGCCATAAACTACCTCAAATGGAGTCTTTTGGGTGAAATTGTGAAAACTCTAGTTATAAGCAAATTCTACAAATGGAAGCTGAACATCCCAATCTTTAAACTTCTTGCTAACAACCCCTCTTAAGAGAGTTCCCAAGGTTCTATTCACCACCTCGGTTTGGCCATCAGTTTGTGGGTGAATGAGGTGCTAAATAATAATTTGGTTATGAGCTTCTTCCATAACGTCTTCCAAAAGGTGCTAAGAAATTTAGTATCCCTATCTGAGACAATTGTCTTTGGAATAACATGCAAACATACCACTTCCTTGAAGAACAGATCAGAAACACAGTTGGCATCATCAATTTTAGCACACACTATAAAGTGAGCCATTTTTGAGAATCTATCAACCACAACCATAATTGAATCATTTGCTCGAGCTGTACGGGGTAAGCCAAGCACGAAATCCATGCTCACTTATTCCCAAGGCAGATTAGGAATAGGCAAAGGGAAGTAAAGCCCTTGAGGTAGGACTTTACTCTTGGCTTTCTTGCACACAATGCACCTCTCTAACACTCGGTGCACGTCTTTTAGGAAATTTGGCCAACAAAAATGTCCCTTCAAAGCTTCAAGAGTTTTCTTTTCCCCAAAGTGGCCAGCAAGTCCGCCACTATGTGCTTCTTTAACCAACGATTCCCTTAGGCTAATGCTAGGTATGCAAAGCCTACCTCCCTTGAAAAGAAACCCTTCGGTCACATAATATCCATTCACAATCCCTTGCTTACATTTATCATAAATTTGACCAAAATCCACATCTCCTTCATAAACTCCTTTTATCCAATTGAAACAAAAAAAAATTTGTGCTCAATTCTGTAAGTAATATGTACCTTCTCGAGAGGGCATCAGCTACCACATTCGTCTCTCCCTTCTTGGACTTGATTATATAAGGAAATCTCTCCAAGAATTCTACCCATTTAGCATGTCTTTCATTTAGTTTGTGCTGGCTCTTAATGTGCTTGAGAGTCAAGTGATCGGTATGGATTACGAATTCTTTTGGGACCAAATAATGTTGCCACACCTCTAAAGATCTTATTACCGCATAAAATTCTTTATCATAAGTAGAGTAGTTCAAAACTGCACCCTTGAATTTCTCACTGAAATAGGCCAATGGTTTGCCCTCTTGCATGAGGAGAGCTCCAACACCTAGTCCGGATGCATCGCATTCAATCTCAAAAACTTTGTTGAAGTCTGGAAGCTTTAAAATTTGTGCAATGCTCAACTTCTTTTTAATCATCTCAAAGCTCGCTTCACAAGCTAGTGTCCAAAGAAATTCCTTCCCCTTTTTAGTGCAATCGGTAAGGGGAGCCACAATAGCATTAAATTCCTTAATAAAATGCCTATAAAATGACGCGAGGCCATGGAAGCTTCTCACATCTGAAATATTCTTAGGCACGGTCCATTCGTTGATGGCTTCATCAGCCTGAATACCATCCCTGGAGATAATGAATCCAAGGAAGTAAACTCTGTCTTGGACGAATGTACACTTCTTCAAGTTTCCATAAAGCTTTACTTTCCTTGGTGTTTCAAACAAGAGCCGAAGGTGTTCCACGTGGGACGACATATCTCCACTGTATACCAAGATATCATCAAAGTACACCACTATGAACTTTCATAAAAATTCTCTCAAAATGTGGTGCATCAATTTCATAAACGTGCTCGGGACATTTGATAATCCAAAAGGCATGACTAGCCACTCATAAAGCCCATACTTGGTTTTAAAGTCATTTTTCCATTCATCCCCTTCTCTCACCCTAATTTGATGGTAACTACTCTTCAAATCAACCTTGGAAAAGATTCTGGAACCGCTAAGCTCATCCAACATGTCTTCTTGTCTCGGAATGGGATAACGGTATTTGATGGTTATCTGATTAATTGCTTGGCTATCTATGCACATTCTCATTGTGCCATCCTTCTTGGGAACCAACAACGAAGGCACAGGACATGGACTAAGGGATTCTCAAATGTGACCCTTCTTTAACAGCTCCTCTACCTGATTGTTCAACTCTTTAGTATCATCAGGATTCATCCTATAAGCTGGCCTATTTGGCAAGATGGCCCCAGGCTGAAAATTCACTTGGTGCTCAATACCTCTAAGGGGTGGTAATCCAGTGGGTAATTCTTTGGGAAATACATCTTCAAACCTTTCTAATAGTTCTCAGACCGCCTTAGGACAAGTGGTTAGTTCTTCCATTCTCTCCTTGAACATTAATAAGAATAATGGTTCACCACTCAAAACCGATTTCTTTAGTTCTTTCTTTGACATAAACAAGTTTGTAGTGGCTGCCTCCTCCCTTCTATACTCTCATCTAATGCCACCTGCTCCGGGCTTAAGGGTGTGAGTTTGATCAGTCTTCCTTCATGCTTGAATGAATAAAAATTCGTGAAGCCATCATGAATAACTTTTCGATCAAATTGCCACAGCTTCCCGAGAAGCAAATGACCGGCACTCATAGGCACTACATCAAAAAGTACTTGGTCCTTATTATATTCACCAATAGCAAATTCAATAACATCTTGTTTAGTCACCTTAATGTCTTCCTTATCATTCAACCACTTAAGCAAATACAGTCGAGGATGTGAAGTTGTTTGCAATTTCAACTTCTCCACCATTTCTTTTGAAACCACATTGGTACAGCTCCCCCATCAACAATGACAAAGCATACTTTTCCCATCACGAAACAACGGCTATGAAAAATATTTTCTCGCTACATATGCTCACTTGTGGCTTGAGTGGCCAAAACTCTTCATATTACCAAGAGGGGTCCCTCTTGCGCTCGAAAAACTTCTTCAATTCGTTCCTCTTCTTCACGAGTCTCTTCTGTCTCTTCTTCCTCACTAATGACTTCTTGAGTGTCCTCTCGAATCAAGATAACTCGTTTATTGGGATATTGTGAAGCAATGTGTCCAAGACCGATGCACTTGAAACACATGATTTCCCGAACCTTTGGTCTTCAACGTCTTGGCTTTCCTTCCTTTGTTCCATAGTTTTTATGGCAAATTTCTAGAAAATTGCCCCTTTTCTTCAACCTTTGGTGAGGGCTTGAATGGAGTGTTCGGTTTAGGAGTGAATCAGGTACTGATTTCTTTTCCCTTTCTCCTAATTTTCCTCTCCACTTTCAGTGCTAATTGTACTGCACCCTCCATTGACTCGAAAGCTTGTAATTCAACAATATCTCCAATCTCTTTCTTGAGCCCTTTACAAACCTTTCAAGCACCAACTTCTCGGGTTCCTCTAACCCACACCTCATCTTCAAGGTTTCGAACTTTGTAAGGTATTCTTCAAAGTTTCACGTCTCTTTTGGGATTTAACATTTTCCCACCACAAATGCGCATAACTGGATAATTCCAAAGCTACTAATGGTATTTTTTGCCTTGTCGGAATAGTTATGGAATTCAAACACTTTCTCAACTTTATCCAACCAATCCAAGAAAACATCACCATTACCATTGCCATTAAATGGTGGTAAACTAACCTTAATGTGCTTCAATTCGTCATCAGAACCATGCTGATGGTTAGGAAACACGTTGTGCTCCTCTTCGTCATCGAACAAAACTTCTTCCTCAGAATTGGTTAGTGGAACTCTTCTCCTCGCATTTCTAGTTCGTCCTCGGGGCCTTGGGGATTGAGGAATTTGTCTATTTAACTCCCTTACCTCCCCCATGGGTCGCTGGAGAACGGTAGACAAATCATCAATTTGTCCTTACAGACTCGGCTCACACTCGACTAGTGGTAGCTTGTGCTTGTTCATTGGTTTCACGGGCTTGTTGGGTATTGGCTATACTCGTTGTCATCATGATAACACTTAGAGTAGAATATCGGGCAGGGAATGACGTTTACGGAAAGAGGATGGCTCTGATACCAACTGATGTGCCAACGGTATTGGACGACAAAACACGAATGATGTGGAATTGACGAAACGAAGAACAAACTCTACAATCTTACACTTGTATCCGTCTTGCATAGAGTGGAGAAGATTGCAGCAAGTTACAAATTTCACAACTAGCAACAAGATAATAAAACTTACAAACACACGGATATTACTCACCGGGTGAAATGCAAGGTTGTTTGGAAGATTCCTCAACAAACTAAAAGCGGCAAATGCTCTGGATATTATATGTTCAACAACCCCTTACAAAACGACCTAAGGAAGGCTTATATAGTCTCTGAATTACAGCCATTACGTTTTTGCTTCAATTTTAGTTAAAACATGTTAACCTAAAGTATGTTGCAAAGTATTTTTCAGATGAAAAAGTAGTGTGAATGCTCATAGATGGTTTCCTCCCATTGTGGGCTGGCAGGTTGCATGCTCACATGTGATTGGAAGAGTTGGAGGTGATAAGAAGGATGAAAGTCTTTCACTAAATGGCTGCAAAGATGGTGGGCTTGCAGGGATTTTGTTGAAATCTGATTGGATGAGGAAAATGTGATAAAAGGCTAAAAGCTTATCAAGGGATGGCTGAATTTTAATGTGAAAAATGGATTGGATAGAAGGGAATAAAAGGAGACTTGCCAGCTTCCATCTGATTGGCTAAAAACATGGTGAAAAACAAAAAAAACGTGTGAGTTGGTCATCAAGGGCGGATTAGTTTAACCACCATTGTTCTCGATATTTTGATGGCTTGGCTGGATCAATTATCTTGTTGCCAAGTAATCAAATGGTATGCTAATTCCTCGTCCTTCGGGGTAGATTGTTTATCTCCTACATTCTCCAAATATTTACCTACAAAACGAGCAAAAAAGTTAGTCAATTTGCGAGTTTGGCTCCTTGTGATGATTCTTCTAGGGTCCTCTTCAATTTGTTCCAACAGTGGCACATCACAACAACAAATCTTCTTACAAATGGTCGTAAACTATGATTCATCAACCTCATGAATGTACTAAGACCATTTGTCAAGCCAAATGGCATAACTAACCACTCATACAATCTATGTTTTGTCTTGAATGCCATTTTCCACTCATCACCTTCTTTCATGCGAATTTGATGATATCCACTTTACCATGATGTTATTGATTGCTCGACTATCAATGCACATCCTCGATGCTCCATCTTTCTTAGGAACTAGTAGCACTAGAACTGCACAGGGACTTAGGCTCTTCCTAATGTAACCTTTTGCAAGTAGCTCATCAACTAGTTGCTGGAGTTCTTTAGTTTCCTCCAGGCTACTACTATAAGCTGAGGGATTTGGTAAAGCATCCACTGGTACCAAATCAATTCGATGTTCAGTGCCTCGTATCGGTTGTAATTCTGCCTGTATTTCTTCTGCCATCACATCTTGAAATTCCTGCAAAAGAGTTTGCACAAAACTTGGCACAACATGATAAGGGGTGTTAGTCAACAAGGTTTGTTGCTTGTGCAACAAAAGAATCATTGAAATCCCATTCGAGTGGGCTTTGCTCACTTGACTCGCTTTCATAAAGAAATTTTTTCCTTCTCTCCCTTTCTTTTTCTTCTTCTCTCTCATTTTCATTTCTCTTCTTTTCTTCTCTACCTCTTCTTTCTCTTTCTCTTTCTTTTTTCACGCAACCTCTCTCTTTCTTTTTCTCTCTCAATTTCTTCTTTTTTCTCACTTTGTTTCTCTCTCTTTTCTATTCTCTCACTTGATTTCTTTTCTTTGAAACTTTCTTGTAGTCGGAGTTGATCTTCGTAGACTTCTTTTGGTGGCATAGGAACAAGATTAATTGTCCTTTTGCTAAACACAAATGAGTACTTGTTCATGTACCCATCATGCACTACTCGTCTGTCATACTGCCACAGTCGACGAAGAAGGATATGTCCAGCTTCCATAGTTACTACATCACACGACACCGCATCTTCATACTTGCCAATACGAAAAGCAATCAATACTTGTTTGTTGTCTTTAACTTCACTACTTTTGTTGAACAATTGTAGTTTATAAGGTCGCGGGTGCTTCTTCATAGGCAAACCTAATTTTTCTACCAAAATAGTTGTTGCCACATTAGTACAACTTCCTTCATCAATTATCATACTACATACCATGTTTTGAACTTGGCATCTAGTGTGAAAAATGTTTTCTTGTTGTACTCCCACATCAACCGGCTTTTGCTGAGCATTCAAACCTCTTCGGGTAACTAAAAATTCCCCTTCAACTGCATACTCGTCCTCTTTTGGTTCATCTATGATACCAGATGATACGATCCTTCTCGGAATATGATTGATCAGTGATTGGATATTGAGTTCAAATAAAGAAAAGATAAGTATCAAACCTTGACCCAAAGCCGACGAGTATTTGAACCTTAGCTTAGAAAAGCTACAGACCCAAAATAACGACGCGACGAAGGACTTTGGTTGGGGAAGACGCCACAAACGGAGGAATTCTGCTTGATAAGTCAAAAAATAATGTTGCTGGACTTACCGATGAAAGACCAAACAACGCTTGTTTGGACATTGGTTAGTTATGTGACCCCTTCCCTGACATTTAAAACATTTAATGTCACGATTGCGAGAAGTAGATGGATCAAATTTACCTTGGTTCCCTAAACTAGTAGTTGCAACTTTTGGGTCTAGCTTGGCTCTAGCAATTTTTTTTCTTGTCTTTTAGCATAGTTGGGCTTCCATGTTGAAGAGCTATTTTTCGATGTGGAATGGTTGACACTTTTTCTTTTAAGCTGTTGTTCAACCTTGATGGCCAAATGCAACATATCCTCTAACTCTATGTAATGTTGCAGCTCGATCTTATCTTGTATCTCTAGATTGAGGCCTTCTAAAAATCTAGCAATCATAGCTTCTCGATCTTCCTCAATATTGGCTCTAATCATTGTAACCTCCATCTCTTGGAAATATTCTTCCACGGTTTTTTGTCCCTTACTTTAGTTTATGCAACTTTTTCCATAAATCTCGATAGTAACGGCTGGGTACAAACCTTTTTCTCATTGCTGATTTTATCTCATCCCATGTATCAATGGGTCTTTCTCCATTTCTTCTCCTGCTCAATGTTAGTTGATCCCACCAAGTAATAGCATAATCAGCAAACTCAATAGCAGTGAGTTTTACCTTTTTCTCTTCAGAATAATTATGGCAATCAAAGATTAGTTCCACCTTCTTTTCCCATTCAAAATACACATCTGGATCATTCTTTCTTTGAAAAGAAGGAATCTGCATTTTTATATTGTTTAAACTATCATCAATCCGGTTTATAGGAATTCTTTCATTCCTCCTAATATCGTCTTCTAACTCATCATCTTCTCGATCACGATTCATATCTCCAAACTCATTTCTTTCTCTTTGATGTGGATTCCAGTTGTTTCTATTTTGGTTGATATGTAAACGTCGCGGTTGTTGTCTCCTAGCATTTTCTTCAACAGTATCCAGTTGCTCGTTTTTACGGCCTAGTTCATCTCTCATCATTTTCTTCATTTCAGTCATCAACACTTGAAATTGAAGATTGTCAATGCCCTGTGGTGGTGGAGTGTTCTCCGAATTTCACATGGTTTAAGGTTGAGNAGCATTTTCTTCAACAGTATCCAGTTGCTCGTTTTTACGGCCTAGTTCATCTCTCATCATTTTCTTCATTTCAGCCATCAACACTTGAAATTGAAGATTGTCAATGCCCTGTGGTGGTGGAGTGTTCTCCGAATTTGACATTGTTTAAGGTTGAGTAACCAGCAAGAAAACGTTAGATAATATAATGTAAAAGGACCTCACTTGCACTCCCTTACGTGTTTTGCTTGGATAATGACGCTAAAGTCTGTCCCTTGTGTTTCACTTTATTTAATTGGCTTTTTTTTCTAACAATCTCACCTCTCTTGCCTTTTTCCACTCGCTTTTCCCAAGTTGTTTTTCTACAACAGCTGTACGGTACTATAAAGCATCATTTCACCGACTTACCAATAGGAAATGAAATGAAATATTCAAGACAAAAGAGAAGAAAATGAAGGAAGCGACAAACAAAAGACACGACAAGAAGCAACTTCAAAAACAAGACGGGAAAACAAAAAAAAAACAGGAAACAAAGAACAACAATAAAGCACAGTTACCTGCTTGGATAGAACAATAAATAATCAAAAGTTTTAGATGATGCACAGCAAAGCAAATATTGCCCAAAATGATTTAAAGGCTTTTATAGAGGAGTCTAATCTTTTGATCAAACGATACCACAATTGTAGGATATTGCAAATGCTAGAGGATAATTCACGTTTTTTTTTTCATTGGCTCCTGCAAACTTTAAAAGTAGCACGAAATTTAAGATTTTTTTAAAATAAGATAACAAAGCTCTGATACCAGATGAGCAGTGATTGGATATTGAGTTAAAATAAAAAAAAAGATAAGTATGAAACCTTGACCCAAAGCCGACGAGTATTTCAACCTTAGCTTAGAAAAGCTACAGACCCAGAACAACGACGCGACGAAGAACCTTGGTTGGGGAAGACGCCACAAACGGAAGAATTATGCTTGATAAGTCAAAAAATAACATTGCTGGACTTACCGATGAAAGACCGAACAACACTTGTTGGAGAAGATCTCTCTTAAAGGATAACGCTTTCATTCAATTCAAGTTGTCCCAAATGTACAAGTCCACCTTCTTTTATACTACAACATACCTACCAAAAGTGTGAGGCGCTGAAGTTATACCTCATACTCTACCTACCAAAAATGAGTGATGTGTACAAATTTCTAATCTTGTAAACTCCCACCTACTGTAACACCCTTGCTTTTTGTGTATGGTACAATGATCTTGTGATTTAGTTTGATGGTATGGTAAATTAGAAGTTGTGATCGATGAAGGAAAAAAAATTGTTGCGTGTATGAAGGGTTTGAATGAAGTTAAATAAATATAATTGGTGAATTTGGGGAGTAGGTTAAGTGGGGTGGAATTAGGAGAAAACACCTCATACTTTCTCCACCTCCTCCTTAGCTTTTTATGATGAGGGTTTCCAATCACATGGGAAAAACCACAAAATTCAACTCCTTCTCTGAAGTTCTCTCTAGTTTTGTAGGAGAAAAGTGAAGATTTAAGGATAGTTGAAGTGTGAGGGTATTTAGTGCAAAAGTGAGATTTAGTGCATTATTGAAGTAAGAAAAGAGGAAAACAGGGAAGCCACGAATTTGGAAACTTTTGTGCAAGTTTTTGTTTCCTATAAGGTATCAATTCTTACCCTATATTGATATCTAAGTGCTTGGGTTTGTTCAGAATGGTTGCTAGTGCATGAATTTTAAAGTTGTGTATAGATTTCCATATTTCAAACAAATCTGCACAGTTTTTGAATTTGAATTGTTACAAGGTTTTCGAGTGGTAATTTGATTTTACTCTCTGTAGATGACTTAAAGTAGACATCTGCAAAAAGATTATGACACTTGAATCATCATCATTAGACTTGTGTATCGCAAGTTATAGTAGTTGGAAGTTACTGCAAAACAGGGTATATCCGAGATTGCTCACTCAATTTTCTTTATGTATTAAGGTTACCAAGGGATAAGTGTTGAAGATTAAGGGATTAAGTGATCAACTTAAAGCTAAGGACTTCAAGTAAGTAACTCTGAATATCTTTGGCCCAATTGGGACTACAATACTAAGAGTAGACTTTATGGACTATGATTTGAATTGATTAGGTGCTAGATTAAGTATGTATAATATTTTGTTGGGGTGTATTGCGCAATATACCAACCGAAACTCTTGGGATTGTTTGTGTGCTTGTTTGCAATTTTTTGATGATTAATATGTTAAGTTAAATTTAATATTATCATTATAGGTTATATGAATGTTGTATGTCATGCATATGTACAATTGATCATGCATCATGTTTTATGAAAAGAACAAAAATGTTTTACATGCATGATTTTCATGATGATTCAACCGGATATTGTGGAGGGAGTAGAGCAAGGCTGTCTTGAGGGAGGCTATACTGTGCCAATCCTCTATTCTGTAATCTTCAATATTTGATATATAAATCATGTAAGTATCAAGCCATGGGTAGGATGGAATGAGTTGTCTTATGGATCGGGCCATACGGTGCTCATGAACTGTCCTAAATGGATCAAATGGTATTCATTGGGCTGCCCGTGAAGAAGACCAAATGATGTTTTTCCCTCCCTGTACGTTGTGACGCCCACACCAAAGTAAAAGTATCAAGAAATCAAATGAAACGAAAATGGAACATGTTTTAAGAAATGCATATTCATGTAGGCATTGAGGAATCATGTATGGTTATTTACTGAGCCTTAAGCTCATTAGATTGAGATTTGTATTGTAGGTGATAAGATTTGTGGTGAGGAGGTTTTTCCTTATCATTGATACACCGTGGTGGAGGAGGTATAGCCGGTGCAGATGCTTGGATCGTTAAGTGACAACCGGTGAGAGATGTATTTTGATGTTTAGTGTTTAAAAAAAAATGTTTTGAAATGTGTAAGGTTTAAAAGAGAATGATAATACATATTTATCAAAGTTTGTAAATTAACCTTATGTTTTGAACGAATACAATGTTTGATTAAGTAATTTTATATGGTTAATTGGTGTTCTTATTGAAATGGATTTAACTATCATTAAGTNGAAATTTTATATGGTTAATTGGTGTTCTTATGGAATGGATTTAACTATCATTAAGTCTTCCGTTGTAGTTTTTATAAAATGTGTTAAAATAGTATTTTCCTATGCATAAAAGGCAAGTATGAAAATATGATGTGACAAGTATGGTATCAGAGCCCACCACGTTTTAAAATTAGTTATGTAGACTACTTAACGATTCAAGTTTCGCACGGGAATACTTCACTCACTGTAAGTATTGTTTGATATGAAATGTTTAATTGTGTTTATATGTATTGTATGTGATAGTGTTAAGATTAGTTGAAATCATGCCGAGAAGAAGAAGACCCGCTAATGAGGGGACTAGTAGTGGAGATGTGGTTGACAAGTTAGTGCATATGATTGGTAGACAATTTGAGTATTTGGAAGATTATAGGACAAAAGTTGCACAAGGAGGTGATCGAAGGAATAATCAAGGAGAAATGAGTTGTCAAAGATTTCGTCGTCTTCACCCGCCATGTTTTAATGGTCAGTCAGCGGATCCGACATATGCCAAGGAATGGGTTCGAAAGTTAGAAGATCTATTTGGGTATGCCAAAATAGAAGGTGGGGATAGAGTAACATGTGTTGTGTTTATGTTAGAGAATGATGCCCGGTTTTGGTGGGCTATGAGAAAGGCAACAACCAATGTGAAGGAAATGACTTAGGAGCAATTTAAGACAGTATTCAACAATAAGTATTCTAGTAGAGCAGTACGTACATCGAAAATGATGAAGTTTATTCAGCTAAGACAAATCGGGATGGTAGCTGAATACATATGGCGGTTTGAAGCACTATCCAGGTTTGCTCTAGACTTGGTTGCTATGATGTACTAAAAGTATACCAATTTACTCAAGGATTGGAGATAAGGATATATCGAGGAGTAAAGATATCAGGTACGAAGAATGTAACATATGCTAGTGTGGTAACTAAAGCGTTAGAGATTGAGGAGGCCGAGGTAAAATTTCAAAAGCAAAGGGGATTCAAATGAGGTTCTTCAAACGGTTCAACCTCAACAAGATAAAGTATGGCAACAATCAAGAGGCACAAAGATGTCGAATGAAGATAAGTTAGATGCAAATAAAGGAAAGCGAATTCAAGATTCTACTCAAACCAAATTGTGCTCGAAGTGTGGAAAAATTCATTTAGAGAATGTGTAGCAGGCACTAGACGTTGTTTTAAGTGCAAAGAGATTGGTCACATGGTTAGAGATTGTCCCCAAGTAAAGAAAGAGCAACCTAAGGCAAATCCAAGAGTGTTTGCTATGATTGAACCTGAAGATGTGGATCAACGAGCTATGGTATCAGGTACTATTTTGATTAATAGTGTGCTTGCATATGTGTTGATTAATTCTGGTGCTACACATTCATTTATATCGTATGCGTTTGTGGTTAAATTAGATTTTTCACCAATGGTAGCTGAGCATTTTTATGATGTGATATTACCTTCTAGAGAACAATTGCATTTAAATTATATATTACTTGATTGTGTGGTTTCTGTAAGTGGTTGTAGTTTGTATGGGGACTTCATAGTAATGGACATGAGAGGATACAACGTTATATTAGGAATGGACTGGCTCTTTTGACATTTTGCCACTATCAATTGTCGGACTAGAGTGGTTAGTTTCAAGCCGCCCGATGTGGAAGAGTATTCCTTTCAAGCTATACGATATGGTCAAAGTATGTTTGTGGTTTGCTTTATTAAAAGCTTAACAATTATTAGAGACTGAATGTGAAGGCTTTCTAGCAAGCATTATTGATGTGCAAAAGCAGCCTAAAAAGACATTGCACGATATTTTGGTGATTAAGGAATTTTCTGAGATATTCTTGGATGACCTTCCAGGTTTGCCACCAGATCACGAGATTGAATTTGTTATTGATGTTTATCCTGGAGCAGAACCAGTATCAAAGAACC
>QAOC01054084.1:0-38436 GCA_003255005.1 Begonia fuchsioides | reverse complement strand
GTTATATTAGGAATGGACTGGCTCTTTTGACATTTTGCCACTATCAATTGTCGGACTAGAGTGGTTAGTTTCAAGCCGCCCGATGTGGAAGAGTATTCCTTTCAAGCTATACGATATGGTCAAAGTATGTTTGTGGTTTGCTTTATTAAAAGCTCAACAATTATTAGAGACTGAATGTGAAGGCTTTCTAGCAAGTATTATTGATGTGCAAAAGCAGCCTAAAAAGACATTGCACGATATTTTGGTGATTAAGGAATTTTCTGAGATATTCTTGGATGACCTTCCAGGTTTGCCACCAGATCACGAGATTGAATTTGTTATTGATGTTTATCCTGGAGCAGAACCAGTATCAAAGAACCTGTACAGAATGACTCCAATGGAACTAAAGGAACTAAAGGTACAACTAGAAGATTTAATTAACAAAGTTTTTGTACGTCCAAGTTTTTCACCATGGGGAGCTCCAGTCCTATTTGTTAAGAAGAAGGACGGATCATTAAGGATGTGCATTGATTATCAGGAGTTAAATAAGTTGACGATAAAGAACAAATACCCGTTGCCAAGAATTGATAATTTATTCGACCAATTACAAGGTGCATGTGTGTTCTCGAAGACTGATTTAAGCTCTGGATATTATCAATTGAAGGTCAAGATAGAAGATATTCTTAAAACAGAATTCCGAACAAGATATGGACATTATGAATTTCTAGTTATGTCTTTTGGCTTTACCAACGCACCAGCGGCCTTTATGGATTTAATGAATCGTGTATTCAGGGAATTCTTGGATAAATTTGTGATCGTCTTTATTGACGACATATTAATTTATTCTGGATAGGATGAGGAGCACATAGAACACTTGAAGACTATATTGTTTACACTGAAACTTCATAAGTTATATGCCAAGTTTCTAAATGTGAGTTTTGGCTTGATAAAGTTAATTTCCTTGGACATGTTATATCCAAAGAAGGTACTTTTGTTGATCCATAAAAGATACAAGTTGTTATAGATTGGGCACAACCGAAGAATGTTTGAGAAGTACGGAGTTTCCTCGGCTTAGCTGGATACTACCGAAGATTTATAAAAGGATTTTCAAAGATTGCTATTCCATTAACTAGATTAACAAGGAAGAATATGAAGTTTTGGTGGTCTAAGGAATGTGAACAAAGTTTTCACGAATTAAACCAAAGGTTGAAAACGGCCCCAATTTTGTCTATTCCGACAGAAGAATGAAGATATAGTATCTATTGTGATGCTTCTAAGATTGGATTGCGTTGTGTTCTAATGCAAGGAAAGGTAATCACCTATGCTTTGAGACAATTAAAAAACTATGAGCAAAATTATCCTATGCACGATCTTGAATTAGCGGCGGTAGTTTTTCCCTTAAAGATTTGAAGACATTATCTTTATGGTCAGCAATGTGAGATATTCTTGGACTATAAAATTTTGAAGTATTTGTTTACACAAAAGGATTTAAATATGAGGCAACGGCGATGGCTCGAGTTCGTGAAGGATTATGATTTTGAAATTAAGTATCATCCTGGAAAAGCAAATGTTGTAGCCAATGCTCTAAGTAGAAAGTCGAGGTCGGTGCAATCTGTATTGTCAGCAGTGTCAATGAAACTTCAAGAAGAGATGGATAGATTTGAGGTTGAAGTAGTGTCGGATTTTAGTTCTACTCTTATGGCATTAACAATCACGCTGACTATTTTGGAGAGAATTAGAGAAGCTCAACAAGGTGATCTTATGTATAAACGGTACAAGTTAGACAAGGAGTCGGTTTCTTCCGAGTTGCACTGCTCAAATGATGGTATATTAAAGTATAGAAACCGATGGTCTGTTCCAAAAGTGTATGAGTTACGAAGAGACATATTGACAGAAGCTCATTCATCTATGTTATCAATACATCCTGGAAGTACAAAGATGTATCATGATCTGAGGCAACAATTTTGGTGGCCAGGTATGAAAGAGGACATAGTAAAACATGTGGAGTTGTGTTATGTGTGTCAAAAAGTCAAGGCTGAACATCAAAGACCAGCCGGGACATTGCAATGTTTACCGATTCCGGAGTGGAAATGGAAAGATATCACATTGGATTTTGTTGTGGGATTACAGAAAACAATAAAAGGCCATGATGCCATTTGGGTGATTATTGATAGGCTTACAAAGTCTGCCAACTCTTACCAGTAAAGATGTCTTTCACAATGGACAAGTATGCAAAGTTATATGTTCAAGAGATAATAAGATTGCACGGCATTCTGGTTCTATTATTTGGGATAGAGACCCCAGATTTACATCAAAGTTTTGGAAAAGCTTGCAAAAGGCAATGGGGACAAGTTTGAATTTTAGTACAGCTTTTCATCCTCAAACCAATGGCCAAACCGAAATGACAATTCAAATATTAGAAGACATGTTGAGAGCATGTGTTTTATAATTCCAATTGACATGGAGTAAGTTATTACCATTAGTGGAATTCACTTATAATAATAGTAATCAAGCTACGATTAGTATGGCACCATATGAGGCATTGTACGTGAGGAAATGTAGGTCCCCTCTATATTGGAATGAAGTCGGTGAGGCTCAATTATATGGTCCCGAGATTTTGCAACAAACTATAGAGCAAGTGAGAGTAAATTGGGAAAGGATCAAAACGGCACAAATTCGTTAAAAAAGCTATGGCGACCAACGCAGAAGGGAATTGGAGTTTGAGAAAGGTGATGAAGTTTTCCTTAAAGTTTCTTCATTCAAAGGAGTAATACGGTTCGGTAAAAAGGGAAAGCTCACTCCAAGGTTCATCGGACCTTTCAATATAGTGGAAAAGATAAGAAAGAAGGCTTATAAGTTAGAGTTGCCATCGACTATGGAAGGAGTGCATAATGTATTTCACATTTCAATTTTACAAAAGTTTATGCGCGATCCAAATCAAGCAGTTGAACCAAGTAGCATCAAAGTGGAACACACTTTAACATATGAAGAGAAGCTGGTAAAGATTTTAGACTCAAGAATAAAAGAATTGAGAAATAAGCAAGTTCCACTAGTCAAAGTAATGTGGAAATACCACTCTATGGAAGAAACTACTTGGGAAAGACAACAAGATATGGAGAAGAAATATCCTGAGTTGTTTAACATGTAATTTTGAGGACAAAATTTCAAGTAAGGTGGGTGGATTGTAACACCCTTGCTTTTTGTGTATGGTACAATGATCTTGTGATTTAGCTTTGATGGTATGGTAAATTAGAAGTTGTGATCGATGAAGAGAAAAAAATTGTTACGTGTATGAAGGGTTTGAAGGAAAGTTAGAATAAATAAAACTCTCAATCATAAGATTAACCTAAGCTAATTAGTGATTATTAGAATGGACACCTCCTACTTGAATGGACACCTCATGCTTTCCTCCACCTCCACCTTAATTTTCTGTGTAAAAATAATATAAATCAAAATGTCATTATTAAAGTTAAATAAAAATGATTGGTGAATTTGGGGAGCAGTTTAAGTGGGGTGGAATGACGAGAAAATACCTCATGCTTTCTCCACCTCATCCTGAGCTTTTTATGAAGAAGGTTTCAAATCAGATGGGGAAAACTACGAAATTCATCTCCTTCTCTCAAGTTCTCTCTAGTTTTGTAGGAGAAAAGTGAAGATTTAAGGATAGTTGAAGTGTGTGAGGGTATTTGTGCATAAAAGTGAGATTTAGTGCACTATTGAAGCAAGAAAAGAGGAAAACAGGGAAGCCACGAATTTGGAAACTTTGGTGCAAGTTTTTTTTTTTCCTCTAAGGTATCAATTCTTACCCTATATTGATATCTAAGTGCTTGGGTTGGTTCAGAATGGTTGCTAGTACATGAATTTTAAAGTTGTACATGGTTTCCCAATTTTGGACAAATCTGCACAGTTTTAAAATTTTAATTGTTACAAGGTTTTTGAGTGGTAATTTGATATTACTCTCCTTAGATGACTTAAAGTAGACATCTTCAAAAAGATTATGACACTTGAATCATCGTCATTAGACTTGTGTATCTCAAGTTATAGTAGTTGGAAGTTACTGGAAAACAGGGTATATCCAAGATTGCTCACTCAATTTTCTTTATGTATTAAGGTTACCAAGTGATAAGTGTTGAAGATTAAGGGATTAAGTAATCAAATTAAAGCTAAGGACTTCAAGTAAGTAACTTTAAATGTCTTTGGCCCAATTGAGACTACAATACTAAGAGTAGACTTTATGGATTAGGATTTCAATTGATTAGGTGCTAGATTAAGTATGGATAGTATTTTGTTAGGGTGTATTGCACAATACACCAACCCAAACTCTTGAGATTGTTTGTGTGCTTGTTTGAAATTGTTTGATGATTGATATGTTAAGTTAAATTTAATATTATCATTATAGGTTATATGAATGTTGTATGTCATGCATATGTACAACTGATCATGGATCATGTTTTATGAAAAGAACAAAAATGTTTTACATGCATGGTTTTCATGATAATTCAACCGGATATTGTGGAGGGAGTAGAGTAAGGCTGTCTCGAGGGAGGCCATACGGTGCCAATCCTCTATTCTATAATCTTCAATATTCGATATATAAAGCATGTAAGTATCAAGCTATGGGTGGGATTAAATGAGCTGTCTTACGGATCGGGCCATATGGTGCTCATGAACTATTCTAAATTGACCAAATGGTGTTCATTCGACTACCTGTGAAGAAGACCAAATGATGCTTTTCCCTCCCTGTACGTTATGACGCCCACACCAAAGTAAAAGTATCAAGAAATCAAATGAAACAAAAATGTAACATGTTTTAAGAAATGCATATTCATGTAGGCATTCAGGAATCATGTATGGTTATTTTTTGAGCCTTAAGCTCATTAGATTAAGCTTTGTATTGTATGTGATGAGATTAGTGGTGAGGAGGTTTTTCCTTATCATTGATACAACGTGGTGGAGGAGGTATAGCCGGTGCTGATGCTTGGATCGTTAAGTGACGACCGGTGGGAGATGTATTTTGATGTTTAGCGTTTTTAAAAAAAAATGTTTTGAAATGTGTAATGTTTAAAAGAGATTGATAATACATATTTATCAAAGTTTGTAAATTAACCTTATGTTTTGAATGAATACAATGTTTGATTAAGAAATTTTATATGGTTAATTGGTGATCTTATGGAATGGATTTAACTATCATTAAGTCTTCCGCTATAGTTTTTATAAAATGTGTTAAAATAGTATTTTCTTATGCATAAAAAGCAAGTATGAAAATGGGATGTGACATCTACCCTACCTACTACAAATGAGTGAGGTGTACAAGTTTACAACCTACTTGTAGCATAATTCACATATTGACATGTAAATAAAAATACAAGTTAATTACTTGTGTACTTCAATAATTGTAACAAACTCCATCTTGATGGTGGGTGGATCGTGTTCGGGCTGACGGCTGAGAAAATCCTTGGTGTATAAACTTATTTGGTCTTTAAATTTCTTTGCGCGAGCCCGAGTCGTTGGCCCTGTCATAGCTTTGCTTTCCTCTGTCATCTCTTTTAAATCTTGCTTGATGTCCGCATCAATAAGGATACATCTCCAAGTATTCTACCCATTTGACATGTCTCTGGTTAAGCTTACCTTGACTCTTAATATGCTTCAAGGCTTGATGATCGGTATGAATTATGCTTTTGGTAAAAGGTAATGCTGCCACTGTATATAATTCTTTATCATATGTCGAATAATTAACAGTGGCTCCTTTTAGTTTCTCACTAAAGTAAGCAATTGGTTTTCCCTCTTATATAACGTCTCCAATGCCTATTCCGGATGCATCACATTCAACCTCAAAAACTTTGTTGAAATCAGGTAATGCCAATAATGGGGCATTGCACAATAAATTTTTAATGGATTCAAACGTTTCCTGACAAGATTCTCCACACAAATTTTCTTCCTTTTTTAGTGCAATCAGTTAGTGGAGCTATAATTGCACTAAAATTTTTTATGAAACGTCGATAGAAAGAAGCAAGGCCATGAAAACTCCTTACCTCCGATATGCTTTTAGGCTCGGGCCATTTCTTGATGGCTTGTACCTTTGCTTCATCCACGGCCAATCCATTCTTAGAAATAATAAAACCAAGGAAGTGTACCTCTTTTTGCAAGAATGTGCATTTCTTAAGATGTCCATAAAGTTTTGCTGCCCTTAAAGTAGTAAACAAGGCACGAAGATGTTCTAAGTGTGACTCCAAGTTCAAGCTATATACCAAGATGTCGTCAAAATATACCACAATGAACTTACTCGAGTAGTCTTTAAGCACATAATGCATGAGGCGCATAAATGTGCTAGGCGCATTAGATAAACCAAATGGCATTACCATCCACTCCTGTAGTCCACACTTGGTTTTAAATGCCGTCTTCCATTCATCGCCTTCTCTCATGCGAATTTGGTGATATCCGCTCTTTAAATCAACCTTAGAAAATAGTGAGGCTCCACTTCGCTCATCAAGCATGTCTTCAACTCTTGGAATTGGAAATCGGTACTTGATGGTTATTTGGTTGATGGCACGACTATCTATGCACATCCTCATAGATCCATCTTTCTTTGGGACAAGGAAGGAAGGAACCGCACAGGGACTCAAACTTTCTCGAATGTATCCTTTATCCAAAAGATCTTGCACTTGTTTGTGCAATTCCTTGACCTCTTCTAGATTCATCTGATAAGCAAGTCGATTAGGTAGTATAGTCCCTTGTTGAAGATCAATACCATGCTCAATTCCTCTAAGTGGAAGTAAACAATGTGGCATCTCTTTCGGAAAAAAACATCATCAAACTCACTAAGAAGTGTCAGCGCCTCTTCTGGTATATCCTTATCTTCCCCCATTTAATCATTGAACATAATAAGGGACCTCATAGCTTTGTTGTCTTTCACAATTTGCTTGGGTTGAAGTTGTGCCAATTTTACCAAACGGTCATTCTCCATAAAAAAATAGTAGTTAGTGAAACCATCATGCATGGTCTTCTTGTTAAACTGCTAGGGCCTGCCTAATGAAAGATGGATAGCATTCATAGGCACAATATCACACAACACCGATTCTTTATACCCACCAATGAAAAAATCAATGGTTGCTTGAGTGGTTACCTTCAAATCGCTTTTATCATTCAACCAATTCATGCGATAAGGCGTAGGATGCACGGTAGTTGGAAGTCCAAGTTTCTCCACTAAATTGGTAGAAGCCACGTTGGTGCAACTTCCTCCATCAATAATAAGGGAGCAAATTTTGCCCTTAATCAAGCAACGGGAATAGAAAATTTTTTCTCTTTGTTGATTCGTACCTCCAAAATGAGATGACAAGCCCCTTCGAATTATCATTAGGAAAGGCCCTTCGTGGGCATGACAAACGTCCTCTTGAATGACCTCCTCCTCGATTTGTTGATCTGGATCTTCATCATCGCTAATGATTTCTCCTTATTCCTATTGTACAAGCATAACTCTCTTGTTAGGACATTGATTAGCAATATGCCCCAACCCTAAACACTTGAAACATTTTACCTCCCGTGATCTTGGTTTAGGATCAAGATTGGGGTTCTTTTCACCTATTGCTTTATTTGGCCAAATTTTGGAAGATAAGTTCCTATCTTCTATCTTCAGTGATTTCTTAGTAGTTTGAATTGTTTTTTTGTGTAAATCGAGAGTTAACTCCTTTGCTTTTCCTCTTAATTTGGCGCTCCACTTTGTATCACGTCATCCATGGACTCATATGTATACAACTCCATTGTATCTCCGATCTCTTGATGTAGGCCTCAAATAAACCGTGCCATCATTTGTTCCTCTGGTTCTTCAAGTCCACACCGATTGCGAAGCGATTAAAATTCGGTTACATAATCTTCTACGGATAGTTGATTTTGCCGCAAACCTTGCAAGAGCAGAAAAAGCTCTTGTTTATAGTGCTTCGGTACAAATCGCTTTTCCATAATATTGCGTAGTTCTCGCCAACTAAGCGCATCGCCTAAGTTGTCATGTCTTCGTTGTACTTTCAGACTTTCCCACCAAAGGCTTGCATACCCTTCAAATTCCATTGTAACAAGTTGGATCTTAGCATGGTCGGAGTATTCATAGTAGTCAAAAATTCGTTCCACTTTATCCAGCAAATCTAAAAAGAAATCATCATTGCATACACCATTGAAAGAAGGCATGTTCACCTTGACATTCCGTAATTCATTGTTATAGTTGTTCCTAGGTTGGCCAAACTCATGAGAATTACCCTCTAAGGCATAATCCCAATCAGTTTCGAGAGAATGATTACCATAATGTCCACCTCGGATCTTTAGACCCCCACGGCCTCTCCTTGGTGGTGCTGGAGAATTTCTTCTTAACGATGAATTTAAGGTTGCTTTAGCATTAGCAAGCATATCCTCCAAAAGAAGTTGATGAATTGTGTTGAACTTTTGATTCAATTCATCAATCTGCGCTTGGAAAGAAGGTTATCTTGAGGGATCTGCGGTAATGGAACTTGTGCACTTGTTATTGGGACACTTGCTTCCTTTTTTTGATTTGTGGCTGCACTTCTCGTCATCATTGTAACTCTGATACAAGGATACAATAGGGCTCTGATACCAAATAACCCACCTTGACTTCGTGAAAGCCAAAGAATGTGCGCGGAAAAATTGAAATATCACTCGGTCTCGTTGACTAAGTGATTTGTGTTATTTGGGGTACGAAATTAAGGATGGAAATGATGAATAAAAACGAAGATGAAGATGAAAATCTGAAATGAAATAACAATTCTTGGATATGACTCACCAAGATTTGCTGCAAGAACACAAATGATGAATACCCTTGGATATGACTCACCGATCGGAATAAACAATCAACGGTTGATGCACTTGACTGCTTGAATAATCTGTGAAAATAACAATCAACAACAATCACTCAATGTTTCTTATAGATTGCAATGTCTTCTATATATAGACTCCTAAAGGCATTAATTTGTGACTCTAAAGAAAAGATACAACCCTTGAAGAGAGACAACTCTTCAAAGTTACAACTCTGTAAATAGATATAAAAGAAAGACACAACTTTTGAAGAGACACAACTCTTCAAAGTTACAGCTCTGTAAATAGATATAAAAGAAAGACACAACCTTTGAAGAGAGACAACTCTTCAAAGATATAACTCTTATAGGGTTACAATGTTTCAAAAGTCACCAAAGTGATATCTTTTGGAAACATTGCAATCTTATTATGACTCTAGCAAATGAAACATTACATAATAATAATATAACATGCTAATTAAATACACATCTTTATTATTCAACTTCTGGGGTTGCTTCTCCAAGAGTGGCTTATTCAAGTAACTTCTCTAGCTAAATATCAATGTAGTACATGCTTAGAAAGCTCTATGTCCATAATTGAAGGGTTCGTCTCCATATTATACTCCATATACTTTGCTGCAAAATGAACAAGTTTGTTAGCTAAATTCTTGGCTCTTGACCGTGTAATCGCACCTTCAGGCACATCACAATTTCTTATTTAGTGAAACGCTTAATGGAGCTGCTTTAAATTATCCAACATATGACAAGGAGTTGTATGCTTTTAGTGAAGACTTAACAAACATGGCAACATTAGTTGTGGAAAAAAGAATTCATTATCCATTCTGACCATGAAAGTTTGAAGCATTTGAAGTCACAAGGAAAATTACACAAAAAGCACGCCAAGTAGATGGAGTTCGTTGAAACCTTTCCATATGTTATAACAAGAAAGGTAAGGAAAATATTGTTGCCGATGCATTATCTCGAAGGTATGTACTTCTAACGTCGTTACAATCTAAATTGCTTGGATTTGAATTAGTTAAAGAATTATATGAAGTAGATTTGGATTTTGGTGAAATTTGGAAATTGTGCAAAAAGATTGCATATTTAGATTATTATTGACATGATGGTTATTTGTTTAAAAAAGATAAACTTTGTGTTCCTAAATGTTCATTGAGACAACTATTTGTTAGGGAAACTCATGCGGGCGGATTAATGAGACAGTTTGGAGTGCTTAGTTGTTTTATGTGAGCACTTTTATTGGCCAAAAATGAGACATGATGTGCAAGTTATTTGCGATAAATGTAACGAGTGTAGGAAAGCTGAATCAAAAATCAAATTCACACAGAAAGTATATTCCTCTTCAAGTTCCTAGTCAACCTTGGATTGATATTTCAATAGATTTTGTTATTGGTTTGCCAAAAACACAAAGTGGAAAGGATAGTATTTTCGTAGTTGTTGATAGGTTTAGTATGATGGCACATTTTATTTCATGCTAAAAACTAATGATGCTTCACATATTGCGGATTTATTCTTTAAAGAGATTGTACAGTTGCATGGCTTACCAAAAATTATTGTCACTGATCGAGATGTTAAAATTTTAAGTCACCTTTGGAGAACTTTGTGGAAAAGTTAGGCACTTAACTTTTTTTTAACTGTAGCGCACCCACAAATGGATGGACAAACTAAGGTAGTTAATAGAACACTATCTACTTTGTTAAGAGCAATTATTTCTAAAAAATTAAAACAATAGGAGAAGTATCTACCACATGTTGAATTTGCATATAATAGAGTTATTATATCTACCACAATGGGAGAAGAATCTACAACATGTAGAATTTGCATAGCATACTTGATTTCAACAAAGTTTTTGAGGTTGAATGTGTTGCATCCGGAATAGGCATTGGGGCCCTCCTTATACAAGAGGGAAAACCAATTGCTTACTTTAGTGAGAAACTAAAAGGAGCCAATCTTAAATATTTGGCATATGACAAGGAATTATATGTGGTGATGAGAGCATTGGAAGTGTGGCAGCATTAACTTTTACCAAAGGAGTTTATAATTCATACCGATCATCAAGCCTTGAAGCACATTAAGAGTCAATGTAAGCTTAACTGGAGACATCCTAAATGGGTACAATACTTGGAGAGGTATCCTTATGTGATTAAATACAAGAAAAGAGAAGTGAATGTGGTGGCTGACGCATTATCAAGAAGGTACACTTTACCAACTGAACTTAATTCTAGATTTCTCAAATTTGATTGGATAAAAGATGCTTATAAAGATGATTTGGACTTTGGAGTTCCCTGGCAGAAATGCAAGGGAAAGGCCGAAAATGGATTTTACTTACAAGATGGGTTTCTTTTTCAATTTTGAAAGTTGTGCATGCCTCATGGAAACATTCAAGAATCATTAGAGAGGGAATCTCATTGTGGAGGTTTGACTTGTCATTTTGGAGAGAAAAAGACCATGGAAACACTAAAAGAGCATTTCTTTTGGCCGAGAATGACTAAAAATGTGCATAAAGTTGTATCGACATGAATCATATGTAAGACGGCCAAAAGTAAAGTTCTCCTTCAGGGTCTTTACATGCCATTGTCAATTTCAAATCATCCTTGGGAAGAAATCTCAATGGACTTCGTACTCGGCCTATTAAGAACAGCTAGGGGAAAAGATTCAATTCTAGTAGTAGTTGACCGATTCTCCAAGATGCTTCATTTTATTCCTTGCTCTAAAATAGATGATTCTTCTCATGTTTCTGATCTTATTTTCAAAGAAGTGGTAAGATTGCATGGCATTTCTAAATCAATTGTGTCAGACCGTGACACGAAGTTTCTGAGTCATTTTTGGAAGACATTGTGGGGAAAGATTGAAACTAGGCTCTTATTTAGTACCTTATTTCATCCTCAAATTGATGTCCAAAAAAAATTGGTCAATCGATCTTTGGGATCATTACTAAGAAGTGTAATTGCCAAAGGGCTTATGGATTGGGACTTACAATTACCCTATGTCGAGTTTGCATACAACCAAAGTGTGCATGGATCTTTACCCCATTTGAGGTAGTATATGGTTTGAACCCTTTAACTTCACTAAATTTAATTCCAATTCCTATCAAACAAGCTGTAAGTT
Organism: Begonia fuchsioides; assembly: GCA_003255005.1. Taxonomy (NCBI): domain Eukaryota; kingdom Viridiplantae; phylum Streptophyta; class Magnoliopsida; order Cucurbitales; family Begoniaceae; genus Begonia; species Begonia fuchsioides. The sequence goes on along the minus strand of QAOC01054084.1, from coordinate 26,536 downwards.
TTTATGGAGCAAAGAAGGCTAAGCAAGTGAGAGCCTTGCACGAAGAAGTAAGAAGAAAAATTGAGAAGAAAAATGTGTCATATGCGCGACAAGAAAACAAAGGCCGCAAGGAGATTATTTTTAAGGAAGGAGATTTGGTTTGGTTACATTTACGCAAGGATAGATTCCTTAAACAACAAAGGTCTAAGTTGCTTCCAAGAGCCGATGATCCATTCAAGGTTTTGGAACATATCAATAATAATTTTAATAAGATTGAGTTGCCAGGTGAGTATGGAGTTTCAGCAACTTTTACTGTGAAAGATCTGGAGAAGGATGATGACAAGATTTGGAGGAGACCAACCTTTTTGATTTGAGGACAAATCATCAAACATCTAGGAGGGATGATGTGCCCCAAGGCGCAAATACTCAGTCAAGAGCGAAGACTTTAACTAACAAGCTTGTTTATTTTGCAGCAAAGTATATGGAGCATATGGAGACGAACCCTTTAATTATGGACATGGAGCTTCCTAAGCATGTACTACATTGGGACTTAGCTAAAGAAGTTACTTGAATAAGCCACTCTAGAGGTTGCTAGAATCCAAGAATTTGAATGATAAAGATGTCTTTTTAATTAGCATGATATATTATGTAATGTTTCATTTTCTGGAGTCATAATTAGATTGCAATGTTTCCAAAAGATATCACTTTGGTGACTTTTAAAACATTGTAACCTTGTAAGTGTTGTGTCTTTGAAGAGTTAACTCTCTTCAAATGTTGTGTCTTTCTTTCATGTCTATTTACAGAGTTATAACTTTGAAGAGGTGTCTCTCTTTAAAGGTTGTGTCTTTCTTTTATGTCTATTTTTAGAGCTGTAACTTTGAAGAGTTGTCTCTCTTCAAAGGTTGTGTCTTTCTTTTATATCTATTTACATAGGTGTAATTTTGAAGAGTTCTCTCTTCAAAAGTTTGTATCTTTTCTTTAGAGCCACAAATTAATGCCTTTAGGAGTCTATAAATAGAAGGCATTGAAATCTGTAATAATTATTGGGTGATTGTTGTTGATTGTGATTTTCACAAATTATTCAATCAGTCAAGTGCATCAACCGTTGATTGTTTATTCCGATCGGTGAGTCATATCCAAGGGTATTCATCATTTGTTTTCTTGTAGTAAATCTTTGTGAGTCATATCCAAGAGTTGTTATTTCATTTCATATTGTCATCTTCATCTTTGTTTTATTCATCATTTCTATCTTTAATTTCGTGTCTCAAGTAACACAAATCACTTAGTCAACAAGACTGAGTGATACTTCAAGCCGTGTAAAGGAGGAAAACACAAACATCGCATTACTTACCTTAGGTCTTTAGAATTAGCAAACACACAATCACTGTGTAACGACCCGATTCCAGAGTCACCGCTTACTTGCTTTTCTTACTTACTTACTTACTTACTTACTTACTTTGGCGACCCGAGAACCGGTCCGTTACATGATTCTTACTTACTTACATTACTTTTAAAAGTGGAAAACTCGTTACTTTAATTTCTGAAAACTATCTTTAGTTTATAAACAGTTTAAAGGAAAACCGTCAAATTAAAACATACATACACTCTTTGTAATCAAAGATTTGAATTCCACCTTTTATAAATACATTCATTTGGACAAATTAAAACATTCATATACTTCCACCTTTGATATCGTAAACTTGCAGTGGAAGTATATGGTTCAAAATACATTCATTTCAAAAGCTTTCTAATCCATCACTCCAAAATAATACATACATATTCAAAACATGTTTATTTCATGAGTGTGTGTGTGTCATACATCACTCTCCATCGGTCTTCGCTCAATAAACAGTATCATTTGGACACTCTTCTGCTCTAACTTCTTGGTCAGTCACTTGCACTCATTCTTCCATTACATTCCCTACATTGCAAAGCCTAAACTATGAGCATAAAGCTCAGCAAGTAGCATAACTATAATGCAATGCATGAGTATGCTATGTCATTAAAACAATGCACAATTCCATTCACGTTTCTTAGGTTCATATCTTCTTTATCTTTGAAAATATTACAGGATCTCAAGAACACTCCCTCCACCTACTTCAACTTCTACTGATCTGGGGCCTGGGCCCACTTACTTACTACTTGGAGTGCTCAGGCCTGTAATAACCATTTACTTTACTGTTCTGCTTATATTCAAGTTCTTAACTCATCGGAGACGAAACATAATTGGCGTTCCATACCACCAATCACACCTCGTTTACCTCCAACTACGTTGTAAAATCATGCTGAAAATAGTTTGTTGACATTTTGTAAAACTATGATGCATGACATATGACTACAAAACATCACTTAAAGCACATTACATAACATTAAAATAAGCAGTCATTACCAAACATGTCATGCAAATAATCATGCAACACACATCAAGCACACATCCTAATCTTTGCAATGTAGTCCCACTTAAGGGCCAAATAATCTTAATACTAACTTACCTTTGCAGCTATCTCAAATTAATCCACTTGAGTCCCTTCTTCAATCTAATATATGACCTTAATATATAAATCATATACGGATCAGAATTTGCATAAAGTCTTAACTTTCTATTCCAACTTCAAACAACTATAACTTCCTCGTAAATGATCCATTCCTAATTATTAAGGTGTCAAATTGTTTGTTAAGGAGTCTACTATAACTTCTTAGAAGACACCAAATTCAGAAAACTAACGTATGTCGACTTAATTGGACCAAAAAGAGGGCATCCATTGTTTCAACCACGATTGGGTCGACCCAAACTGAAAAGGGTCGACCCATGTCGACCAAACAGAGAGCTTGCCTTTTTAATTTTGAGCATCGGTCGACCCAAACTATAAGGGGTCGACCCAAACTTGAGAATCGGTCGACCCAAACTATAAGGGGTCGAGCCAAACTCTCCCCAGTTTCCATACACTAAGAGTTAGAGTTTACTCTAACTCTTATGAAGGAAACAAACTCTAATTCTTACTACTTCTCGACCGAATATCAAAAACCCTAACCTTGCGCATAATTAACCACCGATCGGATTTCCCCACGTTTTGGCTGACTTTTCAATGGCATGTATGAATGTGTCGACCGCTTGATTGTTGTGTCGACCGAAAGTGTTTCCCGAGAGCAACTTGTGTCGACTGCTTGTCTGTTGTGTCGATCAAAAGTGTTTCCTGAGAGCAACTTGTGTCGACCGCTCGGTTCTGGAGTCGACCAAACGCGTTCCGGAGGTCCTTTTGTGTCGACCCCTCTTAAATCCTAGGGTCGACCTAAAGTACACTATTGTGTCGACTCCTCTTCAATCCTAGGGTTGACTGACACTATTCATTATGTCGACCCCTCTTCGATTCTGGGGTCGACCGAAAGTCCCAATTGTGTCGACCCTTCCTACATTCTGGGGTCGTCCGAAACTTACTTTTAAGGTAATCCTTTAGTATATTTAACCCAACTTACTTCATTACTTTTACTTAAACCTAGTAACTATGAAACAAGGGACTTCAAACGAACACCAATCAAACCCAAACACTTGGGCCGGTGCACGGTGTGATACACCCCAGACAGAGTATTCTTCTTCCAATTTTTCATAATCGTAACCAACATTTATAAAGAAAAATCTTAAACACTTTCATTTTAAAATCATAATTCTTAAAATAAATTAGGGTTGTTACACACTGCCTTTTAATCCTTTCATAACCTATAATTGTAACAACTATTAATTGTAACGTGAAATATTGTTCACTGTTTTGCAGTAACTTTAAAGTATCATAACTTATTATATACAACTCCAAATGCCTTCATTTCAAAGGTCAAATCTTGCCCAATGTGTCTTGTGTAACGTGGTAAAAGGCCTTGTCCAGTGGATTAGTTAATCTATGTTTTGAGTACAAAACCCAAAACTGGACAGATTTTACAGTTTTTAACCACTTTTGTATAACATGAACAAATATGAATTAATTCGTTTTAACTTTCATATATATATATACCTAACCAACTAGAACGTGATTAAATATCATTTTTACATAAAAATAAACAATAAATTCTAAATTTCGTGCACTTTAAATAACTAATTACATACCATTCTTTAATACTCAAAAATCCCAATTATTCTTTAACTAATCATACTAGTAATCAAGATTAATCTATACAACGTATGAAATGATTATTACCACATAATTCTTAGATCAATTGATTCCTCTTAATGAGAGGAACACTTTTCCTCAAAGGTTTGGAAGCTAATTTCTACTCCTTCCCCTTCAATTTTCACTCTTTCTCTCTAAAACCCTTTCACCTTTTTTTTTTGCTCATTTTCTTCCTTTCTCTCTCTACAGCCACGAAAATGGCTGATACTCTGCCATTTCTCTCCCTTTTTAGATAGATTTTAGGATGAATTTACCTTTTAGTCCAGCTTATCCTATTATGTTTACTATTTCATCCTTCTTTATCCATTTAATTGCTAAAATACCTTAATTAGTGTCTTGAAAACATACTTAGCTTAACTAATAAATCTAGATTAGTACTAAGCAAACTATAAGATTTACTTAATTAATCTTGATTATCAAACCTTAATTTCCCTTAATCATTCACTTATTATGCTTTAATCACATTAGTCACTAATCAAATAGGGACACAGGGCATTTTCTTATTGCTTCTCTATACTTTAAATAATAAAATCATATTTCTATCTAATAATATTCTTTGATTAAGGTTTATTTAAATAATATCATTGATTAAGGAGAAAATCTAGTAAGGGTAACATACACTTAAGCATAAAGTGTAATTTTACTTACTATCATTTTTATACTAATTTTTCTAACCCTAACTTTTTCATCTTTCACTTTTAATTAATTATCTTAAAAGTAATTTTCTCTTTGGGTACTATAATAAATTTGCTCCTTCAGTGCTTTTAAGGTTTTCTTCTCACCAAAGTGGCTAGCTAGTCGACCACCATGTACTTCCCTGATGAGGGAATCACAGATTCCCCCATGAGGAACACAAAGCTTCCCACCCTTGAATAAGTAGTCATCCGTCAAATAAAAACTGCAATATTCTTTCCTTAAACTTAACTCATACCAATGTCTAAAATCCAGATCTCTTTTGTAAGCTTCCTTTATCCAATCAAAACCAAAAAAATTAGTAGTCAATTCTGTAAAAAGAACACATCTTCTTGAAAGCGCATCGGCCACCACATTACTTTCACCCTTCTTGTATTTGATGATGTATGAATATCTTTCTAAGATTTTCACCCACTTTCTATGTCTCCTACTAATCTTGCCTTAGCTCTTGATGTGCTTCAGAGCTTGGTGATTTTTGTATATGATAAATTCTTTAGATAAGAGATAGTATTGTCATACCTCCAAGGCTCCGATCACAACATAAAACTCTTTGTCATATGTAGAGTAATTTAGGGATGCACCTATGATACCAATGTACAAGTTAAATGTTTCTACGCTATCAAATGGTTCAACTAGAAATTTTTTTGAAGTGCTACATACTGAACTAGGAGTAAGAAAGCAATGCGAATTGTAGTATGGCACATGTCACTATAGGGTTAGTACCAAATCATGATTAAGACATAATTAGTGAATTATAGGGTCATTTACTAATCGTGATTAATTAAGTCAACCCTGTAGATTAGCTTAGAGCTAATGTGAATTAATTAGTTAAGCAAAGTATGATTTAAATAATGATAATGGAGGTATTTTAGCAATTAATAGAGCATGTTATGGTAAAATGGTAAAAGTAAATGGATAAATTTGGAAAAATAGTAATTTCACCCCATGAACAATCTCGAAATATTGGAGGGTGGCTGATGATCCGCCATTTTTGTGCTGAAGAGAGGGAGATCTTGATAGAAAAGAGTTTAGAGAGAGAAAGTGAAAGTTTAAAAGGAAAAGTTGAAATTGGCCTCTAATCCTTTGAGGAGAAGTGTTCCTCTCATCAAGAGGAATCTATTGAGCTAAAAATTAAGAGGTATGACCTTATGTTACGTGGTTTAGAGTTATTATGACTATTCACATGATTACATTAAGGATAAGTGAGAATTATGGGATTATCAATCACTTTGTAAGTTGGTTATGAGTGATACACAAAAAATAAAAATTTTGATCCATGGTTCTATTTATTGGTTAACCAATCATATTGAAATATCATATATATGTTTGTGAATGATGGAACTTTGGAATTGTTAGAGGTTGTGCATATTTTATCAAAGTTACCACAAAAGTATCAATTCTGTACAAATTAAGATTTGTATTTGAAACCAATGATAGACTAATCCCATGCCCTAGATGTTTTATCACATTGAATTAGACACTTTGAGTGACGTATAGGCTTTTGAATCATAGCATTTCATGGTGTATACAAGAAGTTATCACAAAACAGGGTATTGATTCCGAAAATTGTGAATGATATTAGGTTATTGAGGTGAAGGTGATTTACAAAAGTACCTACTACTAAAAAGACTTGCTAAGGATAGACAAGGTAAGTAGTATTGTGTGTGTTTTGCCCTTAATTGGGTCTACATCATAGAACAATAGGACTTTGCTATTGTTTTATGCTTTACATGTTAAGATGAATGCATGTGTAAAATGATGTACAAAAGCATAATTCAGTTTATGATATGATGGATTGTTGTGTTTAATGTTATGAATATTACTTAATTGCTTGACACTTTCATACCACGAATATCTGATGCATCATTTTTTGATGAGAAAGTTACGAACTATTTACATGCATGAGTTTCACATGAAAAATAATATAAAAATGGTTGTTTCGAGTTGAGCTTGAAATACAACGAAAGAAAAAGATAAAAGAAAGAAAGAGAAAGTTACTTAAATATCATTGGGAAGGGGTTTGAGTTGGCTCCAACCCCTTCCGACTGAAAATTTTTTATATCGTTTCTAACTTGAAGTGAATGAATTCGAAAGAACAAAGAAGTAAGGAAATGAGACGACTCTTTCTTGAACTATATTATAAACAGATAATTTTCCCCTCCACACCAATCACAAGTTTTTCTCCATCCCTCTCGTATATCATCATAATGCCCTTAATGCTAGGTTTTGAAAAAGACTTTTCATGTCATTCCCATTTAGGTCCGATTCGGATCCCTCCATTGTTTCCTTTTCCTCCCACACCTTTTCCTCGAAATGAGAAAAAAAGATGGTACACTCGAATTGTATTATTTAAGTGTTTATTGCTTGCATATGAAAGGAATAAGCCCTTTACTCCTTTGCATATGTTCTGTCCCTAGGGTTTGCACCTCCAGATGGGCAGGGGCAACCTACCACTCTCTTATGCAGCATTTATCTGCTTAGCTGAGTTGAGTGGAAGGGGATCTTATTGTTTGCTTGCTTTTCTTAGGCTTTTCCTTTAACATAACAGATTTGATCGGCATTTCTCCCGGTCTTCAATCAGGCCTGCAGCATGGAAATCCAACTGGAATGAGACCTTTTCTTTTCTGGTTTCGTAGCGTAGTAAGGTTAGAGAATTAGAAGAGTTGGCTTTCTATTTCTCTTTCTTTCTCAATTCGATCTCTCATATTAAATGAGAATGTCAAAGACTATAAGAGAAAGATTATAGGAATATATCAAACTTTTGAAAACTGCTATTTATTTAATGAGCTTTTTAGAAAAACATTTTCCTAAGAACGGAGTTTCAAGAAAGGGCTGTGAATTTTTGCTAGAAAAGAGGCCAAGCTAACACAGTGTTTGACAGGCTCCCCTTTCATGGAGAGTCACTTATGGTGCTTTCTGAAGGTGGGAAGGGGAGTGGTGAGGTGGGCCCCTTCCAGCTCATTTTGTCCCGCTTTCTAGCTGCGGCAGCGAGGTGGCATACATAATTGCATTTTCCTTCTTTTTTTTGTTTCTGCAGCGAAGATAAAGATACAAAGGTAGATTGGTTCGTTTTCTTGATTAGAGGCAATGTGAGTTGCTGCTTAATTCTCAATGAAGATTCTCATAGGATGAGAGACCTCAACTCCAAGCTCACTTAGTAAGGTTTGAAGCCAAATAAAGAAGCTCATAAGCCATTGCATTGCTCTATACTCTGCTTCTGCATTCGTCTGGAATTTGGGCGACAACTATTTGCTTTTGACTCTTCCCTTTCTCCTTAGAATATGAAACTGCACTGAGACGAGTGGGATCATATATATCATATATATTAGAAATTCACGCCTGTAGGACTTCTAACTATCCATTTCATTTCATAAGAGAAGAAAGTCGCCATAGCAGGAACAAGTGCACTTTTTGCACAGATCACATGGTGTTTTTGGGTTTTGTTGTCAGTCACCAAGAGTACATGTTGATCAAGAGAAAGTTTTGGCGATTCAAGAGTGGCCGATGCCACCAAATGCCAACCAATTATCGTCGTTTTGTTAAAGATTTCAGCACCACTGCTGCACCACTCACCGAGGTGATAAAAAAGAATGTGGTGTTTAAGTGGACAAAAGTGCAGAAAGAAGCATTCCAAAAGATTAAGGAGAGACTAACAAATCAACCTTTATTGGCTCTACCTAATTTTGAGAAACTGTTTGAAGTTGAGTGCGATGCTTCAGGTGTAAGGATTGGAGTTGTTCTAATGCAAGATCACCGTCCAATTGCATATTTCAGTGGAAGTTTGGAGGAGCGATGCTCAACTATCCCACATACGACAAAGAACTCTACGCGTTGGTTAGAGCATTGGATACATGGCAACATTACTTATTGGCACGAGAGTTCATCATTCGCACAGATCACAAGTCCCTCAATTTTCTTAAAAACCAACACAAGCTCAACAAACGACATGCAAGATGGATGGAATTTATAGAGTCGTTTCCCGACGTCATCCATTACAAAAAAGGTAAGGAGAATGTGGTAGCTGATGCCTTTTCTCACAGGTATGTTCTTATCTCTTCCTTAGGAGCTAAACTAATTGGATTTGAGTTTATAAAAGATACATACCCTAATGATAATGAATTTGGAGAACTATATAGGGTTTGTGAAAAAACTAATTCTAGAAAATACTGCAAGCACGATGGTTTTCTTTTCAAGAAAAATAAATTATGTGTTCCTAATTGTTTGATTAGAAAACTTTTAGTGAGTGAAGGACATGGAGGAGGTCTTATGGGACATTTTGGGATAGCAAAGACCTTAGGTGTCATCTAAGAGCACTTTAATGGCAACGTATGAAAATGGATATCGAAAGGATTTGTAACAAATGTGTTACGTGTAAACAAGCAAAGTCTAGAATCCAACGCAATGGCTTGTACATGCCGCTGCCCATCCATAATGCTCCCAGAATAGATATTGCAATGGATTTCATATAGATATTGCAATGGATTTCGTACTAGGTTTGCCTCAAAGTGAGAGAGGTAATGATTCAATTTTTGTTGTGGTGGATAGATTTTCTAAAATGACACATTTTATTCCGTGTTACAAATCTAATGATGCGACCCATGTTGCTGATTTGTTTTTTCGAGAAATTGTTAGGATGCATGGGATTCCTAAAACCATCATATCTGATAGAGATGCAAATTTTTTAAGTTATTTCAGGAAAACATTATGGGGTAAATTAGGTACCAAACTTCTATTCTCCACCATTTGTCACCCACAATTTGATGGACAAATAGAAGTTGTCAATTGGACATTATCGGCATTACTACGATCTATCATAAAGACAAACATTAAGAGTTGGGAAGAGTGTTTACCATATGCTGAATTTGTTTAAAATTGCTCATATCATTCATCTACTAAGAGAAATTGTATATGGTTTTAATCAACTAACTCCTCTGGATTTATCTCATTTACCTGTTTCACAGCGTGTTTGTTTAGATGGGAACAAGAAGACAGAACTTGTTAAAAATCCTAATGAGACTATAAGTCAAAATATTGAAAAACGAATTGAACAATATGTGAAACATGCCAACAAGGGACGACGAAGTGTCACTTTTGAACCAGGAGATTGGGTGTGGTTACATATGCGCAAGGAATGATTTCCAACCAAAAGAAAATCTAAACTACTACCACGTGGAGATGGCCCTTTTCAAATTGTCGAGCACATAAATGATAACGCTTACTGTTTAGATCTTCCAGGTGAGTATAATGTTAGCGCAACATTTAAAATGTTTCTGATTTATCTCCTTTTGATGCAGAACATGATTTTAAGACAAATATTTTTAAAGGAGGGAATGATGAGGACAAGATGACACAAGATCGAGCAAAGAAGTTTGGTGAAAAACTAAACATATATATCCAAGAACTTTTCAATTGTGACGGCATTATTGTTCCCGACAATATCAAAGCTAAATGCATGACATGTATTAAAGTGCACATGGGACAAGATGACATTATTATAGATTAGACTATTATGTACTTACTTTATGTATTATAATAGATTATTTATAATCTATGTTACATGCCATATAAAAAGTAGGTTAGAAAGTTGGTAAGAAAGTGAGTGAGAAACTGGGTGAGGAAGTGGTTCATATTGGAAGAAGAGAAATTAGGTGAGAAATGAGTCCTATAAATACGTACTAGATTTATTATTTGAAATCAACTTGAGTTTTATGAATCATATTGTGAGAGAACTTCTCCTTTTCAACGTGTTGTTCAGTCTTTTATTGCAAGTCCAGCAGCGTCGTTTCTGACTTATCAAACGGAATCCCTTTGTTTGTGGCGCCTTTCCTATCCAAGGTTCCTAGTCGTGTTATTGTTTCAGGTCTTAAATTTTTTCTAAGCTAAGGTTCAAACATCCGTCGACTTTGGGTCAATGTTCCATTTCTATCTTTACTTTCTTTTATATTCCGCATTTGATCACTGACCAATCTATATCAGTTAAGATCATATCACTATGAACAAGTGGGGGTTGAGGTTGAGGTTGAGCTGCAAAAAAGTTCAGCAAGTGATAAAGCAAGATCCCAAGAAACTCCAAATTTTTAACCTGAAGCTGACATGATATGGATGGCCCTAAAATTATCTTGCCATAAATGTTTACCTAATATGTTTGCTAATTTTGTAGCTCCTTATTTCATTGAAGAATTCAACCTTGGTCGGCTCCAAGCCTTCACCAAATTGGAGTTAAACCTTGGCCCAAGAGCCATTTAAAGGAAATGAGAAATTAGAGGACAACCAAGGTGGATATGGAGCAGCCCAATCCTTCCCTTTTGAAGTCAAGCCATGACCCAAGTGGCCCTTGAAGGAGGGAGAATGTTTCCTTGGAAAAATTAAATGTAACACTCAGATTTTTAATTTTTGCACAAAATTTTATATTTTGTTCATGGCTGTTTGAGGCCATTTTAGGGCGCCAGCTTGGATGCCTTTTGGTGGAGATGGGACAACATACTAGTGGTCCAAGCAAAAAAATATGGGGACCACATTTGGATCCGGCACAATTGGACCTCCGATGCTTTCTTAGCCATTTTGACACCCATCCTTAACTTTTCTAAAAACAACGTCTTCATGAGAAATGTAGCCAACTTCCCAAGATTTCCATAAAGGGGTCGAACATCAAAATGGGACACTTTTTTCTTAGTCAACCGAAGCAATTACAGATAGTCTAGTGCAGGAAAGCTACCCGGGAAACAACTTAATGGGTTTCATGGGTAAGCCGTGGGTTTCATGGGTTTTTGTGGGTCTTATGAGATTTTTTTCAGCTTTTTCTGTCTCTATCACCTGGGAGGAGGATAATCTCCAAGGTGAACGTTGGAGACAAGCTTTGGGGACCATTGTACTTTGTTCGTCCAAATCGGGTAGGTTTTAGGTGGTGGTCCTTCCCCTTGCCTTTTGTGTTTTGTGCCAAATCGGGTAGGTTGTGTTTTGACCATCTGATTGGCCAATCTCTCTCAGATTTTGAGAAAGTTTTAAGTCCTCTTTTGAGGCATTTTGGAGCAGTTTTTGGTGAATGAAAATCGAGCTTCTTGCATAATTCCTTGGCTGTGTTTCCGGCACCCAAGACTCGGCCCTCCGGTGAGTAATATCCGGCGACTTCCGAGAGTTCTCTCCTTGGTGTTGGCTTCCCTTCCAAGCTAGGGTTAGCTAAGCCATGCTGTAAAACTCCAGCCACACCGCGTGGTCTCTAGGGTGAGTGTGCAATCCATAATCTCTTCCTCCATTCTGGTTCTTTCCCCAAGTTTTCGATCATCCCTCCCTTTCCACTTTTCCGGCAAGCTCTTTGAGCAGTCCCCACTACCCTCTGCATAACATCCGATTGCCTTGAGCTTTAACCCTCATTTTTGGAGGATAAACTTTACTTTTATCTCTCGACAAACCCTAAAAATTTCAGCTCCAAAATATGTATGCAACTTGAGAACCACTCTTCCCATTAATACCCATTTCCTGCCCATTTTCTTGTTTATTCCTCACATGATATCCATTTTATTCCACATTCCAATATTGAATCTTAACAGAAGCTGAACCATCTACACCTGAGAAGATGTTGAGAAGATCTTCCAAAACTTTTAGAGCACCAGATAGATATTCTCCATCTTTACATTACTTGTTATTGACAGATGCGGGAGGACCAAAGTCTTATGAGGAGGCAATGCAGACTGATGATTCTATCAAGTGGGAGCAAGCCATGATGATGAGATATGGTAACTTGAGTAGAATGAGACATGGGAGTTGTCTGATTATCTTATTGGGAAGAGAGCCCTTTTAAACAAATGGTTGTACAGAATCAAGACTGAATCAGATGGCAAAACGAGGTTCAAGGCACGACTAGTAGTTAAGGGATATTCACAAAGTAAAGGTATTGATTACTCTGAGATTTTCACTACTGTCAGAATTTTTTGAGTATTGTTGCTGCAGAAAATTTTCATCTTGAGCAGATGGATGTAAAAACAACTTTTTTACATGGAGATTTAGATGAAGAAATTTTCATCCAGCAACTAGAATGATTTGAGGTTCCTGAAAAGAGTCACATGGTGTGTATGCTTAAAAGAAGTTTGTATGGGTTGAAGCAAGCTCCTAGACAATGGTACAAGTAATTTGATTCTTTCGTGTGCAAGAACGGTTTTCACAGGAGTGAAAAAGATCAGTGTTGTTACTTGAAGAAGTATACTAACTCTTCTGTGCTTCTACTTCTGTATGTAGATGATATGTTAATTGCAGGATCAAGCCTAAAGGAAATTAACAACTTCAAGAAAATTATGTCAGCAGAATTTGAGATGAAAGGTTTGGGTGCAGCAAAGCAGATTCACAGGATGAGGATTTCCCAAAATAGAACTACAAATACCCTAAATCTGTCTCAAGAGTAGTACATCAAAAGATGCTATCCATATTTAAAATGCATGATGCAAAGCCTAGAAACGCTCCTTTGGAAAATCATCTAAAATTTTCAAAGAAGCAATCACCCAAGACCACTGAGGAGCGCATACAAATGGAAAGGGTTCCATATACTTCTGTAGTTGGAAGTCTAATGTATGCTATGGTCTGTACTAGACCTGATATAGCACATGCAGTGGGAGTTGTAAGCAGATATATGTCAAACCCATAGAAGGAACATTGGGAAGCTGTGAAGTGGATCTTGAGGTACTTGAAAGGTACAACTAAAACTTCACTTTGTTACAAGAATGTCAATGTAGTCTTACAAGGCTTTGTAAATACTGATAGAAGTGGAGATGTGGATACTAGTAAGAGTACATCAGGATATGTCTACACTATAGATGGTACAACAGTGAGCTGGATGTACCAACTTCAGAAGTGTGTTGCTATGTCATCGACCGAGGCTGAATACATTGTTATTGCTGAAGTAGCAAAGGAGATGATATGGTTGACTAATTATCTAGAAGAGATGGGTAAGAAACAGCATAGTAGGATTCTTCACACTGACAGTCAAAGTTCCATACAGCTTGTGAAGTGTATCATTTTACGACGAAACACATCTGGAGGCGATACCATTTTTCCAGGAGTTTGGTGGAGATAGGCGAGATGTGCTTAGAGAAGATCGATGGCGCAAAGAACCCAGAAGACATGCTCACAAAGTGTGTTGATGTTGGGAAACTACGGTTGTGTAAATCCTCAGTTGGTCTTCTGTGATTACTTGCAGATGTTGCGGTTTAGCATACTTTTGATAGTGGTTGTTTTTTTTCGGTTTTTTTTTTAAATGTTGTACTTGGTAGGCTGGATTAGTCTCCAAGTGGGAGAATTGTTGGGTTTTTTGTGGAGTCTAATTGTTGGGTTTCTCTGTTTCTATTTTAGGCCCAGGCCCATGTTTGTAACCTTAATTCTAAAAATCCTAGTATATATGTTGATGATACTGCCGTGGAGGTGCACTGATTGGTGTTACCACGACTTACTTGATACCCATCATCCGACCCTCTTCTCTGGTGAGTCACATACGGCCAAGGAGTGTGAACCCTCGTAGAGCGACCGGTGAGTCATATCCGAGCGTTCCCTCGAGGTTTACCGAGCTTAGCCACTCAACTGCTCGAGTGTCTAAGTTGCCTCGTCATCCACCGCCACAAACCTTCCGAACCACGCCCGCCTTCTTCCCGACCTGTATTTTCCTTCTTCTATTTTCATCCTTCCCGAGTATCTAAGTTGTGCCGCACTAGTTTGCCGAGACCACAAGTGTCTGGTTACTCAAGTACGTGCTTAGCTCATCAAAACTTCGCCTATCTTCTTGGTAGCGCGGCCTTGACCATCGAACATACATCTTTCCATGATAAGTGGCATATTTCTTGATCTGCGTCGTGCTAACCATTCGGTTTCACATCATTTGGTTCTTTCTCTTATTACGTCTTCTTGATCATTGTCGGTATTTGAAATCTTAACAGGTGGCATATAAAAAATGTCATTATTGTTATGCCGACCCCAGGCTGTGAGGCTTTCCCAGACAACATTTTGTATTTACATTGTCGTCTCTTTGATCTTGAATAGATTCTTTCATTTGGATTTTTTATACTAAACCACATAACGCCTCTTGCATTTTCTTAGTTCTTGACCTTGTCATTGGGCCTCAAATTCTTTGCAATTGGTCTAAGCCTCCAATTCCTTGCAATTGGTCTTGTATCACCACTTGATCTGCATCATTCCCTCCTTCCTCGAAAAGTTTTGTCCTCGAATTTCCTGCATCATACAAAGATAAGTCACTAACATTAAAAGGGGCACTTACATTACCATATTCATTTGGAAAATCAATTTTGTAAGCATTGACATTGATTCGCTCCAACACTTGAAAAGGACCATCTCCTCGAGGTTGCAACTTATTTTTCGTTCTACTTGCAAATCTTTTTTTCCTTAGGTGAATCCAAACCCAATCTTCTGGCTCAAATACAACTTTTGTTCGGCTTTTATTTGTTTGCCTGACATATTGCTCATTTTCCTCTTCTATATTCTCCTTGTCATATGTTGGATAATTTAAAGAAGCTCCATTTAGCTTTTCACTAAAGTAAGCAATTGGCTTCAAATCCTGCATCAAAACATCACCAATACCTTTTTCCCGACACATCACATTCAATTTCAAATGCTTTATCAAAATTTGGTAATACAAGTAATGGTGCACTATTAAGTTTATCTTTTAGAAGGATAGAAGCATGTTCATGTATTTTGGTCCGATCAGTATGCTTTTTAACATGATCATTCAACGGTGCTGCAATAGTACTAAAATCTCGATCAAACCTTCTATAAAAACTTGCGAGTCAATGGAAACTCCTAACCTCACTTGCATTCTTTGGTCTCGACCACTCTTGAATCGCCTTGACTTTCTCTTGATCCATTGCTTTTGATCCTACAACAAAACCAAGAAAAACTACCGAATCCATGCAATAAGTGTACTTCTTCAAGTTAGCATAAAATTGATTTTCTCGTAAAGCAATAAAAACTAAATTCAAATGTTCAACATGTGCATCTAAGGTTTTGCTATATATTAATATATCATCAAAGTATACAACAACAAATTTTCTTGATAAAAGCTCTTAGCACGTGATTAATTAATCTCATAAAAGTACTTGGTGCATTAGATAATCCAAACACCATCACTAACCACTTATAAAGACCATACTTCGTTTTAAAAGCGATTTTCCATTCATCCCCTTCTTTAATTCGTATTTGGTAGTATCCATTCTTTAAATCTATTTTTGAAAATAAACATGAAACATGTAATTCATCAAGCATGTCATCTAACCTTGGAATATGATGTCGATACTTTATCGTGATCTTGTTGATAGCTCGACAATCCACACACATTTTCCAATTTCAATTTTTCTTTGGAACTTCTTCAGGAAACACATCTTTAAATTCCTGTAAAAGAGTAGAAACAATACTTGGAAACAAAGAGGTTAGCTCGTTAGTAAGATAAATATCCTTAAATATCCTTGTACAAGAGGACAAGTACTTGTTGCCTTTCTAACAACACACTTTTCACCTCACTTTTTTTTTGCTATTCTACTCATTTTACCACTCTCCTCTTGTTTTCTCTCCCGCTCTTGTTTTCTCTCTTTGCCTTTTTTCTACTCTCTTCTTCTTTTCTCTCACGCTCTATTTCTCTCATCGCTCTCTTTTTAACTCTTTTGCTCACATATTGAATTTTCTCTCCTTTTGAAATCTCTTATAATTTTCTCTTGATCTTCACTAGCTTCCCATGATTTAAGTGGCTTGAGAATGATTGTCTTACCATCTCGAACAAAGCTATACTCTTTCTTGAACCCATTGTGCTTGAATTTTTGATCAAATTGCCATAGTCTTCCTAATAAAATATGTGTTGCTTGCATAGGAACCAAATCACAAAGAACCACATCATGATATTTTCCAATGGAAAATTGAATTTTCACTTGTTTAGTAACTTTGACTTCACCGCAATCGCTCAACCATTGTAGCTTGTACGAATTTGGATGTTTTTCGGTTTCCAATTCAAACTTATCTACTAATAAAGTACTAGCAACATTAGTGCAACTCTCACTATCAACTATCAAACTACATACCTTGTTATTCACGTGGCATCTGGTATAAAATATGTGTTCTCTTTGTACTTCATCTCCATCTTCCTTGGTTTGAACGTTAAGCACGTGTCTAGTGACTAAAAGTTCACTTCTCATGGGTTCCTCTATCTCTACATCACTACAATCTTCTAGTGGTGGCATCTTGCCATCACTTGAGTTCTCCCTTTCAACATCCTCATTGTCAGGTATTACCATTATTCTTTTATTCGGACAATTTGAAGCATAGTGGCCGAATCCTTAACAACTAAAACATTTAATTTCTCGATGATAATTAGTAAGAACATATCTCTTGCGCATAAATGTTTTCGTTTCTTCCCACGTGGAAATGGGTCTTTCGTCGTGCCTTCTCCGAATTATCACTAGTTGATCCCCATGTACTTGCATAGTCCATGAGTTTCATTGAGGCCAATTTGATTTTCTTTTCCTCAGTATAGTTGTAACAATAAAAAATATAATCAACCTTTCTTACCCATTCCAAATATAATTCGGGATCACTTTTACCACGAAAAGAAGGAATCTTCATCTTGATGTTGCTTAGGTTTCCATATTCTCGGTTTTTTCTAAGATACCGCTCTTTTTTTGTAACTGTTACTCTCATTCTCTGAGTCAACATTAAATTGACTTTCATCCATACTCATTTCTCAATATAAGAAGCAAAAGAAATTGTTAGTAAGAAAATATACAGACCTCACTCACTCCCTCACGTGTTTACACTCAATCAATGCACTCACACTCGTATTTCACTCAATTAGTGGCTTTTAAAGAATAGTCTTACACTCTTGCCTTTTTCCTCTCAANTTATTGCTGAAGTAGCAAAGGAGATGATATGGTTGACTAATTATCTAGAAGAGATGGGTAAGAAACAGCATAGTAGGATTCTTCACACTGACAGTCAAAGTTCCATACAGCTTGTGAAGTGTATCATTTTACGACGAAACACATCTGGAGGCGATACCATTTTTCCAGGAGTTTGGTGGAGATAGGCGAGATGTGCTTAGAGAAGATCGATGGCGCAAAGAACCCAGAAGACATGCTCACAAAGTGTGTTGATGTTGGGAAACTACGGTTGTGTAAATCCTCAGTTGGTCTTCTGTGATTACTTGCAGATGTTGCGGTTCAGCATACTTTTGATAGTGGTTGTTTTTTTTCGGTTTTTTTTTAAATGTTGTACTTGGTAGGCTGGATTAGTCTCCAAGTGGGAGAATTGTTTGGTTTTTTGTGGAGTCTAATTGTTGGGTTTCTCTGTTTCTATTCATGTTTGTAACCCTAATTCTAAAAACCCTAGTATATATGTTGATGATACTGCCGTGGAGGTGCACTGATTGGTGTTACCACGACTTACTTGATACCCATCATCCGACCCTCTTCTCTGGTGAGTCACATACGGCCAAGGAGTGTGAACCCTCGTAGAGCCAAAGGAGCCAAAGCTCTGATACCAAATGATGAGAACCACGAGTATATCAAATCCGAGACCCTTCAACAACGCAAAAAAAGATACTTGGATCACCTTTGAAATCAAGTACGAGGAACTTGACCCTAATCAAACCTTGCCAAAGGAACTTAAGTTATCAAAGAAGGTACTTGACCTAGACCGAACTTGTGGGTAGGAACCAAAGCTATCAAAGTTGATCTAACAAGAATTCACTTAATCAAGTTCTTCGCAAAGAACCAAAGAGAAAATTCTCTCCAAAATACTCAAGGTGAATTAATCATAAAAGTTGTCATTTATTACAATAGCTTGGATGCCTTTAAATATGCTAAACACTTTCTAAACTAACAACAAGTAAATTAGGAAATAGAAAGTAATTAGGAAACTTAACTAAATAATAAATTTTAGGAATTTTTGCATGGCACTTTTGTTTTGGTAAATTTTGTATTTGGCCAGCCAAACAACGTATGATTTTTATGATTTAGCCTATTCCGAAAAGGTCTTCAAAGCAGCTACAACTTTGGTGCAAAAAACTTTTTGAAATAACTTCGGGAAGATTGTCGAATCTGCCAATATATTCTTGTTGGTCAAGTAAAAGTTTGATTTAAGGAGAGTTGCATGTACTTTCTTATTTTCTTTGTCCCTTCAATATCTTGTATTAGGCTTGGGCTCTTGGGCTTGTGTCCTTGACCACCTTGCTTGATATCAATATCTTCTTCAACACTTAACATAATAATCATTTTTTTATGTTGAATAGATTCTTTCATTTGGATTTCCTGCACTAAACCATATAACGCTTCTTGTATTTTCTTGGTTCTTGACCTTGTCATTGGGCCTCCAATTCTTTGCAATTGGTCTAAGCCTCGAATTCCTTGTCATTGGTCTTCTATCACCACTTGATCCGCATCACAAAATATCTCACCGGCAGGTGGGATGGGGCCTAATGCTATTCCCCCTCTACCTGAGCAACAGGATAAAGAGAAACCCCCCTCACGACAACTCAAAGGAAAGTCGCTTGATTGGTTCGAATCCAATTTGTGAGATGGCAGTGATCTTTAGCTGGTCGTGGCCTGATGTGCAACGGGAGCACATCATGGACATAGCCCCGATGAGCACGAGATTTTTGACTAACTTAGTTGCTCGTTTTGCAGGAAACATAGCCTCAGAGACAATATCCAAGGCAATTCGGGAGCGGCTAAGGACTTTGCTCGGTTGGCATCCGAGAATCCTCGGCCGAGACATGGGCAGCTCGCTCGGCCACGACGCGCCCGGCCGAGACACGCCTAGCCTTCCCTGCCATGACACGCCCTGAGCCCAGCCCCACGACCACGACCCGAAGACCACCCAAGCCTCGGTCGTTGGCCTTGCCGAAGTCCACTAGGGCTTCGGCCCAGCAGAATAAGTGACCGACATTGGAGAATGCACGGTCCAATCCTCATGGATTGAGTGTTCAACCATGGGCCTATTTTCGGTCACACTTAGTTTATTTCGTTTCAATCAGCAATTAGCCTTAGAGATGGAAGAGAAAGCAGCCCAAAGAAGAGGAACGAAGACCCATAGGTTAAGACCCACAAACGACAGTCATGGTCGAGCCTTGGCAGGCCCACGGCCAAGCCACAACCCATCTTCGGCCCACTAGAAGACCTTGACCAAATTCTATCGGCCGCTTCACTTAAATCCTTAAGTAATCTGGTCATTTGGTCAAGGAAAAGACAAGGTTCGAATTTGGCACGGACAAATCTCAAGATGTCCGAAGAGTATCCACCGGGAGCACAAAAACCGACCATTGGACCATCGGCGAAACAAAGGGGATTTTCATCTATATAATCCATGCTAAAGTTGCCATATTCATAGGATAATCTTTGGACAACAACCTTTCAAAAATAGCACGGACACATCCCGAAATATCAGGAGAAAGGTTCAACCGGTCACATTTCGAAGCACCCGCGCGCACCAAAAACTGTCCATCGAGCCACCGGCGAAACAACAGAGATTTTCATCCAAATAATCCATGCTAAAGCTGCCATATTCGTAGGAGGATTGTTGGACAATAACCTTTTCAAAATGGCATGGACAAATCCCGTGATGACATGGAGATAAGATCAAACCGCGCACACAAGACCGTTCACCAACAACCGGCGAGCCACAAGGGATTTTCATCCATAAAATCCGTGATCAATCTGTTGAATCTAAAGAGGATCTTCAAGCAACAACTTTGCACAATATCTTCGTGGATCCCACCATATCCGAGATCGGATCAACCACCGGTTCAGTCTTTTTCATGTCGCCCCCACACATTTATGAACCATTGTCGGACAACTGAGGAACCAGACCACGTGACACTCTATGTTGACCACCGAGAGACTTTTAGAAGCCTCGGATCCAAATTGGCACGAGCCAATCTTTCATGGCTCGAAGATTATTACAACCAGTGCCACCTCTCGGAAAACCACGGTCACCTTTGGCCAAGACGCAAAACCAACCATGCCAATCTTCATGAACCGAGCCTAAAGTCAACCGGAAACCTTCCGAAGCAATCTTAGGCATTCAAGTCATCCAAGGGCTTAATTTATCTTTCTTAGCTTTTTATCTTTTACGTTTTTAGTATTTAAGTGTAACACTTACACTTCAATGAGATAGAGTGAATTTTGAGTAAAAATTATGCGTTGCACCTTTTTCCCGAAAGGTTTGAAGCTCTCTCCAACGTATACTTCTCCGGTGCGTAATATCTAGCCGAGAACGTCAACCCTTGCACATACGATCGGTGCGTCACATCCGAGTGCGAGTAAGGTCTACCGAGGAGAATACTTTGATTGCTCAAGTATTTGAATTGTCCATCCATCTACATACCAAAACTCTAAAGAGTACATCCCCTCCACCGAGCGATCACCCATTTTTCCATACTTGTCTGATTTCACCCCTTTTTCCCTCATCCGAGTCATTCCATTATTTACTCGAGCCATTCCACTTTTCATACGACCAATCCCCATTATTTCCACCACAATACGCTTCTGCAACCCAACTCTACACTTTGCACGAGCCATTTTCCTTTTTGCCGCACGCACCACCAATCCGAGCCCCGCGTGCACGCATTATTCCGACCCACGGTGCGCCTACCCCCAAGGAAGGCACATCATGGCCATATACATGTCACCTCCATTGTCTCGTTTTGGATGACTGTCCTATTCCATTGCTGGTAAATATAGAGTCAAACTCAGCCGTGCAATGAATGAAAGAAGATTCATTGAATGAGTTGACGGGGGCTAGAGGTTACGCGCTAACTCCCACACTACCATTATGCCCTTACTCTCTGAAAGGCTTCAGACGGCTCGGCTGCTCTACTTCCTGCTTGAAGTCAAGTGAAGATATTGCATCAGAGTCCTCCTTCCTACCTATAGTTAGTGTGCGTGTGTGCGTCTATCTTCTACTAGTGATTAACATGAAAAAACTTATTCGAGATTGCTTGTAAGCCCTTCTAGGGTTAGATTCATGTCCACATCTCTTCCTCCAAGATCCCCTAATGGAACACTGACCTACTCTCGATGTACTGCTTATTCCTTCCTGGGATCACAGCTTTTTTTGCAAACACTGGTTATTCAACAGCTGTTGATTCAATAACAGGGGAATCGACAACAAACCCATCAACACCGGTTATTGCAAACAACCTCTTCGGATTCACTTCACTTCCTCCGCTAGCTCATTCCTTTCCTTCTAGCCTTTGAGCCAATCTTTCTTCTTTTATGAAATTAATGGTTAGAGGGTCCTTGTTCCTCTGCGGAATGAATTCTCATTCAAACCAAACAAGAACTTCTTTTCAAAAGAAACTATCCCCTTTCACTGGCACAACACAAGCAATAGAGACGAAGTGAAGAGGTACAAAGTAACTCGACTGAAAGGAGAGGACGCGAAAGAGGAGGCCTTTCTATATTATATATCTCATATATATCTAATTTAGGAAATTGAATCATCATGCACTTTAGGCCCTTCTTAAAGCCATTACGCAGGGTCACATGAGTAGCGAAAGACTGAGCTCGCTCATGCTCTCCTGTTTCAAACAAACCCAGCCTAGGAAGCTTGAAATCCAT
Organism: Begonia fuchsioides; assembly: GCA_003255005.1. Classification (NCBI taxonomy): domain Eukaryota; kingdom Viridiplantae; phylum Streptophyta; class Magnoliopsida; order Cucurbitales; family Begoniaceae; genus Begonia; species Begonia fuchsioides. Next base: position 4,110 of record QAOC01054084.1, on the reverse strand, counting down.
ATGATATGGATTTGTAAACTCCGATAAAAAAACCAAACCATAATGACTGAGAAAATGGATGGCTTCCAAGGCCCGAGCTTGATCCTACACAATTGACCTGCTTCATACCAGCTAGTATCTGACTTACTTAATGCACTCACAAGCGTTCCAGTCTCTCTTTGGGTTTTGGTAGTGTTTCGCGTTGGACGTCTGGGCTTCCCTTTGTTCAACATGACAATCTAATTGACAAAGTAACCAAAAGTGTCTATGATACCCCCTATTATAGAAGGCTCAAGAGCAATTTTGTGTAAAGTGCATTACGTCTTTCTTTCATCTTAGAAAGGCATAGATTAGATCTTTCTCGGGGGAAGCATCTGTACGATGTAATCAAAAAATTCTAGTAGAATCATACGGAGGGAACTAGTGAGTTAGACGCGATCTCTCAGATTTCTTGTAGTTTCGAAAGTGACGATGCAAAAATGTATTTGTAGTCGATACAAAGATATAGAAAGTGTGCAGTGAGGGGCCATCAACATAGAGATATAGAAAGTGTGCAGTGAGGGGCCATCAACACAAATCACGCTTGTCTTTACTTAACTCGGCCCGAGCAATGCTCTCAAACCAAAGTCCTCTCAAACAAGGCTTTTTCTTTGTTGTTTCCACTAGCTAGGAGCAAATTCCTCTAGTACTATTCAAAATCTGACTTCTTTCTTGACTTCTTCTACTTAAGGGGAAAAGTTGGAAAAGATAAAAACATCTTTTTTTTCATTCTTTTTTGATGAGGTTGTGTACAACAACCTTAACGGCACAAGCTTGGGATGGGCCTAACTCCATTCCTAGAGAGGAGCCGTATGAGACGGAAGCTCCGCGTATGGTTTTGAAGCTGAGCCTTTCCACTTGACTACTAGGAGGCTTAGGGACCAATATGATGATTGGTTTAGGTAGGGTGGCAGGCCTACTATGGACACCTGTAGGGATTAGTGCGTGAGACCGCAATCCACAAACTGACTCATGAGACTCACCCTTGACTTGGGAATGAAGCGGGTAAACATAGCATGTCACAAGAACAACCGAGAGAGATCCTATCAAATATTTCACATTTTCTATGATCATCTCTATTTTAGGTATCCGGGGAATCCTTCTTAATAGACAAAATATTCCTATTATGTCAATGCCAATTGAATCAATGTTATTAGCTATGAATTCAAACTTTTTGGTATTTTCCGTTTCTTCAAATGATATGATGGGTCAATCATTTGCTTCATTGGTTCCAACGGTGGCAGCTGAAGAATCTGCTATTGGGTTAGCCATTTTCGTTATGACTTTTCGAGTCCGAGGGACTATTGCTGTAAAAAATTTTAATAGCATTCAAGGTTAAACATGACTCCTTTAGGGAAGAAATACCCAAAATACGAATTTCTCTTCTAATTACCAAAATCAGTTCTCTTCTTTCTTTGTTTTTGACTTGGTTGGCAGGGTCAGGGCCTTTCTCGCTGGGCGAGCACATCAAAGTCCTTTCCTATTTCATAAACCACTTCCGTTCAGTTGCTGAAAGATAGAGAGAATCCAAATGAGATGGAGTTCCAAGGCTAGAAAGATGTTATTTTATGCTATTCTATCTATTTTTGCATTAAGTTCGAAGAAGATCTCAATCTATAATGAAGAAATGATAGTAGCTCATTGTTTTATAGGCTTTAACATATTAAATCAGAAGAGTTTAGGTAAGACTTTCAAAGCGACTCTCGACGGGAGAATCCAGGCTATTCAGGAAGAATCGCAGCAATTTCCCAATCCTAACGAAGTAGTTCCTCTGGAATCCAATGAACAACAACGTTTACTTAGAATCAGTTTGTGAATTTGTGGCACCGTAGTTGAATCATTACCAATGGCGCGCTATGCACCTAAGTGCAAAAAGACAGTGCGAGCTTTGTGATGCTGAAATCTAAATGTTAAGTTAGCAACACTTCCAAATGCCACTTCTTCCCGTCGCATCCATCTTCAGGACGATCTAGTCACAAGTTTTCACTTCTCCGTGAGTGAAAGATTTGTCCCCGGGTGTACGTTGAAAGCTTCTATAGTGGAACTCATTCGAGAGGGCTTGGTGGTCTTAAGAATGGTTCGGGTGGGGGGTTCTCTTAAGAATAAAGAAGACGAATAGAATCGAATAATTATTCTATTTCATGCATAGCAAATCCAATACCAAGACGATTTCTTTCTAAGGAAGTGCAGCATTTACTTGAGGAATTTCGGGGGGTATTGTGCCCCACGAGTGAGTTGCCAAGTTCCCCCTAGAAGGGCAGTCTACCACAAGATCGAGTTGGAGCTTGGCCCCTTTCCCTCTTTGTTTTTTTTTCGGAAAAAAGTGGTAGCCTTGTGCATTGATTATCGGGCGCTCAACAAGGTAACCTAACCATCAAGAACAAGTATCCATTTTGATTGCAGACTTCTTCGCCCAATAAGAGCAAGATACTTCTTGAAGTAGGATCTCGCACTCATTGATTAGGCGGTCAGTCTCAATAGTAGAGGAAGAAGAGTACACTGATCATCAGTTACATGACAATAGCTGTCCTCTTGCCTTTGCCTGGCGGAGTAAGCCATGAATGAAATGGGCAATTCTGACATAACATTACACACTGCAGTTGAACCATGCTTTAGACCACCAGGCATAGCAGAATGAGGAGGCTCGGCCTGCAAGCTCTAGCATACTATAGTAGACAAAAAGCACAACATAACCAATCTCGCGCTTCCCCGTTAGTTGCAAAGCTAAGAGCTCACCAAACAAGTAAAGAAAGCAAGGAGCTATTACATTCCAGAAACTCGAGTATTCCCCATACTTAGGATTATGCTTGCTTCTTCTCCTCTACACTAGAGCAAAGCCTAAATGTCCAGAACCTAAGCCTAGCCTCGCAATTCATTGTAGGTAACAAATCGAGGTTTCCCACATCTGTTCAAATTGAGACAGGCCTAATGGGTGAAATGGGAGTAATGGAGAGCTAGGATACTGGATTCTTTGATCCTCATTTCGTTTAGTCTGGGAGATAGTGGCATTTTCTCTTTCAACACACCTTTCAAAATAAAAAAAGAAAGGTAGTAGTAGTAGTCACATTCTCTCTTCATTCTTTGTTAGATACTGGATTTGCTTGCTGTCTCTAATTCAGCATCTGCTTTCAATGGTGTTAAAGCCCTCTTGTCCCGAGCTAACTTGAGATCTCGGCTAAGAGCAACTAAGGAAAATCCATAGAGTTGGATAGGGATAGGGATGGGACCAAAGAAACTCTTTGTTTACAGCCAACCGAGTGAATAGTTCATTCGGTAACTAAGAGTCGATCTAGTATGGCAAATTCCTTGTTGGCCTTGCATTCGGTAACCGAGTGAATAGTTTATTTTTGTATGCTTGCATAGGGTTTTGCATGAGGTATTTTCGGTTAAAAGAAGGGTATTTTGGGCCAAGGAAGAAGGGAAATTGGCTGAGGAGATTCAAGATCACGTGGCTTTCACATTCTTGCAATCTCATTGGTCCAATTTTCCCTCATTCATTTCAATTTCCAGCATGCAAGTTGCATGCCATTGGCTCTGATGTGCCTTGCTTGGGGGTCGGCGCACCGTGGGTCGGAAGAATGCACGCACACGGGGCTCGGATGAACGTCGCGTACGGAAAACAGGAAATTGGGTCTTGCGAATGGTAGAGTTGGGTTGTGGAAGCGTATGGTGATGGAAATAAGGGATTATGAGATGGCTCGGTGAAATAGTGTAATGGCTCGGATGATGGAAAATATGGTATTTTCGAGAATGGAAGGAAAAGGGTGATCGCTCGGGGAATGGGATGGACTCTTTAGAGTTTTGATATGAAGATGGATGGACAATTTGAATACCTGAGCAATCAAGGTATTCTCCTCGGTAGACCTCGCCCGCACTCGGATGTGACGCACCGATCGTACGTGCAAAGGGTTGACGTTCTCGGCCGGATATTACGCACCGGAGAAGTATACGACAGAGAGAGCTTCAAACCTTTTGGGAAGAAGGTGCAATGCACAATTTTTACTCAAAATTCACTCTATCTCATTCAAGTGCAAGTGTTACACTTAAATAGAAAAAACGTAAAGATAACAAAACTAAGAAAAATAAGCTAAG
>QAOC01054080.1:50103-61710 GCA_003255005.1 Begonia fuchsioides | reverse complement strand
GATTCAAGGCTGTAAATAAGCCCATTTCGGGGCTTATCAGTCGTATATCACATACCCCAGTGAAGGATCACGACCAATTATTCGCACGCGCCTGGATTTCCCTTCTTATGATGGGTTGACAGACCCCCACCGATGGCTGAATCGGTGTGAGCATTATTTTCAGAACCAATGCGTTCCTTTACACGGATGGGTTGGGGTTGCAGCCTTCCACTTACAGGGCGAAGCCGATGACTGGTTTGAGCGATTCCGAGTTAGTAATCCTGAGCTCTCATGGGATCACTTCAGGTACTCGTGTATCGTCCGTTTTGGAGCCGCTGCCGTGGCAAATACTCTGGGGGAATTAATTGATTTAAAGCACACTGGAACGGTAGCACAGTACCAAGCACAATTCCAACGACTGTTTACCAGGGCACTCTCAGTCACCCCAGAGCAGGCTATTCAGATATTTACTGCCGGTCTGCAGTATTCCCTTCGTCTGGAAGTGGAGTTACATCATCCACCTACGTTGGAGAGCGCTATGTCTTTAGCTCGGGCCCTTGAGCACAGGACCACACCTGCAGCTACACCAGCGGCTGTGACGGGGTCTCGTCGTCCATTTCGTCATTCGGCGCCTCCCGCTGGGCCTTTGAGTGCACCCCCTGCGACACCTCCGACCGAGGTACAATCAGGCCCACCCCCGTCCGGAAGACGACCGTTTACGCGAATATCTCGCGCCGAAATGGCTGATCGACGATCGCGTGGACTTTGCTTTAATTGTGATGAGCAATTTTCACGTGGCCATAAATGCAAACTATTATTCTATCTCCATTGTGAGGGCGATATGGATTCAGATGATGAGCAAGAGGAGGAACCAGCTGACACGGAGGGCTCAACGCCTACTATTTCGTTCAATGCTCTATCCGGCTCCACCGAGACATCGACATTGACCCTCGCAGCGACATTTGACTCTCAGACTCTCCGCAGCTTGGCCGACACGGGCAGCACACATAATTTCTTGAGTATATGTGCCGCTTCACGTCTGGGCCTTCAGCCATCCTCGGCAAGTTCAATGTCCGTTTTCGTGGCCAATGGCGAGCGCGTCCGTTGTTTAAGGGCATGTCGCGCCGTCCCATTCTCTATTTCTGGGGTATGCTTCTCGGCCGATTTCTTTGTGATTCCTCTCCCGTGTTTGGATGCCGTGCTGGGCGTCCAATGGATGCGAACTTTGGGTCCCATTACGTATGATTTTGAGGCTTTCACCCTAAAGTTCACTCGTCAGGGACGGCCTGAGACACTATTCGCCCTAACCGCGAGTCTTTCCCCAACACTCACCGCTGTATCAGCCACTACGACGCCAGGGGACTTGTCTGAGATACTTCAAGAGTTTGGAGACCTATTTATTGAATCGAGTGGCCTGCCGCCCATTCGATCTTGTGATCACCGCATTTGCCTCACCCAAGGCTCTGATCCCGTAGTCGTCCGGCCATATCGTTATCCTCACCAACAGAAGGACGAGATTGAGAGGCAGTGCTCGCTGATGCTTAGACAGGGCATTATTCGTCCCAGCAGGTCGCCATATTCATCACCGGTACTCTTGGTTCGTAAACAGGACCAATCATGGCGTTTCTGTGTGGATTATCGAGAGCTGAATGCACAGACAGTCAAGGATAAATTTCCGATACCTGTGATAGACGAGCTATTGGATGAGATGCATGGCGCAACTCTATTTACGAAACTGGACCTTCGTTCCGGTTATCATCAGATTCGCATGGACCCGGCCGATATCGAAAAGACCGCCTTCCGCACTCATCATGGGCACTTTGAATTCCTCGTTATGCCGTTCGGGCTTGCTAACGCCCCGTCCACATTTCAGGCACTTATGAACGAGATCTTCGCAGACCATCTCCGACGTTTTATTTTGGTCTTTTTCGATGATATTCTGATCTATAGCAAAACCCCGGAGGATCATCAGCGCCATTTGCGCAGTACACTAGGCCTTCTACGCCAGCATCGACTGATTCTTAAAAAGTCCAAGTGTACGTTTGCCGTGACCCAGGTTGCTTATTTGGGCCATCTCGTTTCAGCCTCCGGAGTGTCAGTGGACCCGGAAAAAATTTCCAGTATCTCGTCGTGGCCAACGCCGAATTCAGTCACTGCACTCAGGGGATTTCTCGGTCTGGCCGGTTATTATCGGAAGTTTATTCGCAACTTCGGCATTATGGCTTCTCCCTTGACTGCACTGCTCAGGCGAAACAGTTTTCAGTGGACCGCAGAGTCCCAATCAGCATTCGACTCTCTTAAAGTCGCACTCTCCACGGCACCAGTTCTTCGCATGCTGGATTTCTGCGCCGAATTTGTTGTCGAGTGTGATGCGTCGGACTCGGGCATCGGGGCCGTTCTCCAACAATCCGGGCACCCGATTGCGTATTTCAGCCGTCAGCTGGCATCCCGACATGACTCCTTGGCAGCATATGAGCGCGAGCTTATCGGTCTAGCCGAGGCCATCCGCCATTGGCGACCGTATCTTTGGGGTCAGAAGTTCATTGTTCGCACTGATCATTACAGCCTGAAATTCCTTCTCGAGCAAAAGATTTCGACCTCCCCTCAACAACACTGGATGAGCAAGCTTCTGGGCTACGATTTTTCAGTTGAGTATAAGCCTGGCAAGCTTAACACGGCAGCCGATGCTCTCTCTCGCCGCACAGAGTTTCCAGCACAGCTTTCAGCCCTTTCGCGGCCCTTGCCCTCTCTTTTGGATGAGATTCGTCGAGACACGGCCTCGTCTACGGATACCGCTCTCTTGATCCAGCGGGTTTCTAACGGCGAACTATCTTCGTCTTGGACCATTTCTGATGGGTTGCTCTTTTATAAGCGACGTCTTTACATTCGGCCTGACTCGCCACTTATTCAATCTATCTTGGCTAAAATACATAATTCGTGTCATGAGGGCATTCAAAAGACTCTCGTTCGCATCAGGACAGACTTTTATTGGCCATGTCTGCGCGACTCGGTTACTGCCTATGTTTCGACTTGCGTAGTTTGTCAACGACACAAGTCTGAACACCTACAGCCGGCAGGCCTCCTTCAGCCCCTAAGCCTTCCTGATATTGTATGGGCTGACATATCTATGGATTTCGTGGATGCCTTACCCCGCGTGGACGGCAAGTCGGTTATTTTGGTGGTAGTTGACCGATTCTCCAAGTACGCCCACTTTATTGCTATGGCACATCCGTATTCAGCTACATCCGTGGCTCGTGTTTTCTTTGATACTATTGTCCGACTCCACGGTATTCCAGAATCCATTGTGAGCGATCGCGATCCAGTATTTACGAGTCGTTTTTGGACCGAGCTCTTCAGCCTTGTCGGCTCAAAACTGGCCCTATCATCCGCTTTTCACCCACAGAGCGATGGTCAGACAGAAGTGGTTAACCGCACCATGGAAATGTACCTACGTTGTCTGGTCGGAGAACAGCCCAAGTCGTGGCTCCGATGGTTGCCATGGGCAGAATATTGCTATAATACATCCTTCCACACAGCCATTCAGTCGTCGCCTTTTCAGGTAGTTTATGGGCGCCCCCCGCCGTCTATGCTCACTTACGAACATGGTTTGGCTCGCGTAGCTGCGGTTGATGAAGCGTTACAAGATCGTGATCACGCTTTATCGCACATTAAGGAGAAGCTTACCCAGGCTCAAAATCGAATGAAGACTCATTATGATAAGACTCACCGCGAGGTGGTCTTTCAGACCGACACTTGGGTTTGGCTCCGCTTACACCCTTTTCGTCGCCGCACTTTAGCGAAGTCTTCACTCCACAAGCTCCTCCCAAAATATTATGGCCCATTTCAAATCATTGAGCGTATTGGTGAGGTTGCCTACCGCCTCCAACTGCCAGACGATTGTCGCCTTCATAATGTGTTTCATGTCAGCCTTTTGAAACCATTTAAAGGTGCGCCTCCTACAGTTCCCACTGCCTTACCACCAATGCGTGAGGGTCGCTCTGTGCTTGAGCCTGCTAGTATTCTGCGCACCCGCCTCAACCGTGGTCACTGGGAATTATTGGTTCAGTGGGCAGGTATTCCTCCGGAGGAAGCTTCTTGGGAAGATATGCTTACGTTTCGAGACACGTTTCCCTCCTTTGCGCTTGAGGACAAGCTGTTTTCGGAGGAGCGGAGTGATGTTACGGACTCTTTCATAGGAAAGCAATATGCTAGACGTGGCTAATGATTAGATTATTATCTTGTTATTTCATTTAATTGTCTTTTATTAGTCAGAAGGATATTTAGGTAATTTATAATTAGTTAGGTAGTTAATCTAATCTTAGTTAGTCTTATCCTAATCTACGGATAAGTCTTATCCTAATCTACAGATAAGTCTTATCCTAATCTACGGATAAGTCTTATCTTAGTTAATCTTATCCTAGTCTAAGGATATTTTGGTAATTAATCAAGTAGGTCATCGAGTCTATTTAAAGGGGCCTTAGCCCTTAGAGTTTGATCATCAATAAACAATTCAGTTTTCAATTGTTTTCTTTTCTTTCTCTCCCTGCCATAGTTCCCAATGGCCTCTCGAGGGATGGTTACCCGATCTCAGGGTAAACAACCCGAGAACGATCCTAACATGGAAACTGAATTCACATAAATATCCAGTTCTAAGTAAAATAGCAAAGGATGTGTTGGCCATTCTGATCACTATTGTTCCTTCCGAGTCGGCATTTAGTACTGGCGGTCGTGTTATTGACGAATACCGGACCTCTTTATTACCAAAGACTGTAGAGGCTCTTATATGCGGACAGAGTTGGATCCTATCAGAAAGTCCAACGTTGTTAGATCCATTGGACACGTTGGACCGGTTGAAAGATTATAAAACCATTGATGAAGGTATATTCTCATTCTATATCATAATTCATTATCAATATAAATTATTATTACTGTTTTTTAGTTGATTTTATATTATGTTTGTTTATTGTCCAGAAATTGCATGCCAGAGAGAGGGAGAGGGAGAAGGAGATGGAGATGAAGAATTCACGATGCTTGATATTTGATATTAATTGATATGTGATGAAAGTTACTGTAAGTTATGGAAGTTATTGTAGATTAGATTAGTTACGTTGGATTTTGTTGGATATGAGATATAGTTGGATTTTGTTGGATTTTGTTGCATTCTGGAATTAGTTTATTAACTTTGGATATGTTTGGATTTTCGTTGGATATGAGATATGGTTGGATTTTGTTGTATTCTGGAATTTGGATTTTGTTGGATATGAGATATGGTTGGATTTTGTTTTATTCTGGAATTAATTTTTTAACTTTGGATATTTTTGGATTTTCGTTGGATTTTGTTGGATATGAGAAATGGTTGGATTTTGTTGCATTCTTGGAATTAGTTTATTAAGTTCTCATATGTTTGGATTTTCAAATTTTTGTTTGCATAAGGTTGTATTTTCGTTGCATTTTATCATCGCTGGAAAAGTTTTTATTTAAGTTTCAATTGGATTGTATCCGATCCGATCCGATCGGATCGTGTTGGATTCGGATCGGATCGGATTCGGGTGTTTTTGTTTATACGTGATTATCGGATCTGATCCGATAACCCGATCACATGTCGGATGGTGGCCAATCGGATCGGATTGATCCGATCCGATCCGATGCCCACCCCTAGTATTATCTATATTTTGTAATCCTTCAATTGTAAATTTATAAAAATAATTATTTTCAATTGTGTTTTTTGATGTAAGATGAGATTGATATTAAGCAGAATGATGCATAGTTTAGAAAATAATGACTTACCATAAGCATTCCCAATTAAAGTCGTGTTTTTAAATCCGATAGTTATAGCAAGAGTGAGGATCATAAGTATCCAGTTGATCTCCGGGATGTAGATCTGTCCATATATGAGTTTCGAGGCGTGGATGACTTTAACTCGAGGAAAGCAACCAAGGGCATGACACTGTTTGATGATTGAAAACGTAGCAGTTATAACAGCTTGACTCCCCACAATAGATGCTAGTGTGGCAATAATGAAAACAGGCCAAAATAAATGACCTGCAGGGAAATGAGATGACAGAGAATTTGAAATCGGAAAAATTGAACTAGAAAGAAAGTTATTGAACCGTTAATTTGGATTTGGAATAAACTAACCAGGTATTGAGTCGTAAAAACTGCTAGAAAAGGATTTGGGGTTTTTTGACAGAAAAGCAGCTTGGCCCATGTATTGTACTACCAGGCAAGGGTATACAACAAGTGCAAATGCAATCTGCACAAGACAAGAAAAATTTAAGTGTCATTCATACAATCATCTATAGATTTGTTGCTGTAATTTTGAGTGCTACATGGTATTGGAGATGCAATCACGATTTATTAAAAAAGTTTCTGAGAAGAACTACCTAACAAACTAACATACAATGAATTAGAAATTACCCTTTCCAATATTTTTTTACAGGGCTTGAGGATGCTAAACATCTTCTGACTAAGTTTTTCTTGAGCAGGAAATAGAGAGAAGGATTAGTTTCTGTTTGTTTTTTTTTTTGCTAAAATAGACATATTGGGAATACGCCTTGTTGTCGTGGCAGTGTTAAGCATGTTGTAGTGGAATACTTCATGCATGGTGTATAAATGGCGACAACATTCTCATCAGGCCAAATTAATAAAGGCTGAGGGCAAAATAGAAAACTAATGGTTAAGGGAAGATTTTGGCAACATATAGGAATGTTCAGGTATTCAGAGAGTAAGGAAAATTAGGTGAAGTCTTGAAACTGGCAAACCGGTATCAAGGAGCTAGAAGGAAGCAGACTCCTTAAGGCGTTTCGTATTTCATATTATCATTAGTCAACTATTGTACTATCTTTGTTGATTTGTTCTTTGTAGAATTATACAGGGGTTCTATCATATTCCTGTGGACAACGCTACAATTGTCGACACAAACTAGATAAATGAAGTTTTTTTATTTCATACTTTAGGCAAGTCAGAGCTTCGGCAATGAATACAAAAGAATGTGCTCTCTTTGCATGCAAATATGAAAGCAAGAGAACAGTCTTCATTCTTTTTCTTTTATACAAGTGCAAAGGCCAAATTTAACCAAACAATCAATGGAGCCTTATAACAATTTTAGAAGTTTTTGTTATTTTCATAATTGTACATATTACATTCTAAATTTAGATTGGTTTCATTTCAGTGACAAATATTCGATTTAATACTTTCTATAATTTGTAAATATTCATTTTCTATATAACGAGAGAATCCCTAATAAGAGACAGTATTCAATCCAATTACTTTTGTCACCTTACCCTTATTGATGATGCAGTGAAATGACCAAGATCTGCAAACATTGCCTCAGTACCTGGAGTGCAAAGTAAATGTTTGGGTAAATCATGCAAAAATTTCATAGTTTAACACCTTATTAAGCTATTATTTGAACTTTTCACATAAAACCATATTCAACTTACCGGTTATGGACAGAAGAATTCCTCCGAGCGAAATAAAGCCGTCATTACCAGTCTCTCTAAAGAACTTGACTACATAATAAGGAGAGATTGCTTGAACAATTTTTGGGTTCCATTGTACTATATTGTATAGCCCAATAGAAAATATTGAAAACAACCAAATTATTACAATTGGCGCGAAGACAAATGCAACTCTGTGGGTGCCATAATGCTGCAGAACAAACAGCCCCACTAATACAACACATGCAATCGAGACAATTGCACCTATGTGCATTAAAACATACAGAAATCAAAACCGTTACAAAATGACAAGGTCTCGTGAATTTTAATAATCATAATTGACATACCATTGTTTAATTTAGCTTCAGTAACCTCTAGCCCTGACACTGATGAAAGAACTGCAAAGCAAAGTAAGTGTGAAATGAAGATTTGTAAAGAATTACTGGTATAAACAGCAACATGAGAAGCCACAGATATCCAGAACAGAGCATGAATTAAAAAATCTGTGGTCTAGCAATCATCTCTAATTGAAACTCAGAACTATATACTAGAATTTCATAAAGCATTAACATATAATAATAGCAGTTCATAATAATTCAACACTGTATTTTAACAAGCTTGTAGATGATGTTATTGTCAAATGTAAGCCGGACTATTTTTTTAAGTTTTTTCCAGTTTTTCCCCCAGTATGGCAGTACCTAACAACAATTATTATCATCTCCTAATATTTGCAGGTCACATTATAGATAGATCTGAAATTACAGCATACTATTAGGTGTAACATATGGAACAATTATGTTAGACGTCAGACTATGCATTCTCAATATTTTCCATATCAAATAATTCATGAGTAAGATGATAACTTAGCAAAAAACAGTTCAGTCAGACCTGGGAAACTATCACAGACCATCCAGCATTTTAAATACTCGATGAAAGTCAAAGCATTAGAATTACTGGTACTGACCTGAAATTGCAGGAGTGAGCACACCATCCCCAATGACCATGGAAGCCCCAAGTAAAGCAACAATAAGAAGGGCAGTTCTTAGTCTTTTATGCTTCTCCAAAAACCTTTTCAGCGGAGAAGAGGATACAACGTGAGATGATGGACCATATTCGTAGGCCGAGAGTTCCTCATCAGCAGCTTGTTGATTGGGAAGCAAACTAAATTTGGCATGTCGGCAGAGCAATGAGTAGAGAGCAAATGTTCCTCCTAATATCATTTCCATACAGCAGTTCAGGGCATGATCAAAAGAATATCGACCATGTTTTCACACTTACATAAAATATATATAAAAAAACACATACCTTCACCGTTGTCATCTGCACTCAGCATGATTAGGACATATTTCAATAAGGGTATCAAAGTCAGTGTCCAGAAAATAAGGGAAAATGCACCAAATATTGTTTCCTCATTTTGATGTTTCTCTAACTTCCCAATAAATGTGCTCTCATAGACATACAGTGGTGATGTGCTCAGATCTCCATAAACTACTCCAAAGCTTTGGTACGCTAAAATTAGATTTCTAGAATTATATAAACTGAAAATTTTACGGTTGTTGTTAGATTCCTCTCTGCTGCAAATACATATACTCATTCATTATAAAAACGCATGGTGAACCAAATGACAATTCAATTTTAAACTAGAGATTTTTTATAAGCATATTTGACTTAAGCTAAATAGACAGAAAGAATTCACTAAACAAGACAGTCAACACAACGTCAAGAACATAGCAGAAGTAAAAGATTTCAAGTAACAAAAACAGAGAATTGAACAGAACCAGAGGCTCGTTCCATGTATAAAATTAAATATAGTCCAAAGAAATTTATTTGATGTCAACAATCAGTAACTTCATGCCAAAAATATTTATCATTTGTAAAACGATCATATAAATTAGATTAGGTTTCATCTTCATAGACTATAATGTGCAGGTTGCATTACCAAATCAAATCTTTGACAAGTGAAGAACTAACAATTTGTTTTATCATTATGTCATCTGTAGAATGACCAAACCCATAATTGTGTGTGATCAATAAATCTAGTTTTAAACACTACCAACCCGTTGATGGCATAGGGGCCATAAATAAAAATAAGCTCAAAGAGATCATATACCTTTTAATTAAAACAATCATGGTTATTGAAATAACAATATAGAATGAAGTCAACGCTGTCATGGGCACACTTAATTTACTAATATTAAACTCATCATGTCGTCACATACCACTTGGTATAATGAGAACGAAAATATGAGCTCATGCCCCTTGGCTCGAACTAAAAAACTCCTTATCAAAAGATAAGACAAAAGACAACTGTGCATTAGAATATTAAGGTCGGATAAATTTAAGGTCAGGCACCAGCATGTAGCACAGAAAAAATAAATTATCAATGAGAATAATGGATACAGTTGAAAATCCAACGGGAAGGAAAAAAGTATGATCAAGTTGACCAGATAAAATATGCCAATGGACAAGAGTGAATATGGTGATTCTTCCAGTAAATTATCTTCAGAAAAAAATGGTAGGAGGAAGGAACAACACACTGAATCAGAGTATTGATTTCAATCAGATTTTTGCTACTATGATAGAATCAGAAGTTTCGTTCGCTTCAAATTTGAATTAAGTGCATGATTTAACAAGCTGTTGTAATCCTATGCATCTCCTTTCATTCACAAGGAACCGCGAACCACGAAAACATACTCCAGAAACGTCAGAAGAATTACCTCACGAAAACAAAGGAAATGAAAGTTAAAAAAAAAAAAAGCAGAACAGAAATAAATCCACCCACATACGGACAGATAGAATCGTGAGCTAAGCTCAACTATAGCAAACGGGAGATAGAAAGACCTTGGATGGTGGGCGAGAAGCCAAAAACCCAGGTTCTGTTTCCATAACTACAGAAGATCAAGCAAAAATCCGTCTCCAAGAAATGGGGTTTCTTTCAGGCGAAGAGGAGCTGCCTGGCTTCTACCCAGACGGATGACACGCTTGACACAAGCCCACCATTGATTCCACTGAAAAGAGAGAAACGCGAAGTTGGAAGTTGGAAGTAGGAAGGAGTTTCCGAAATCAGAAACAAGTGAAGATTGGTTTCCACCAATTTCCAGGCAAAGGTGGCAAGGCCAGGAGTTGGAATGAAGCATATGCATTAGTTCTTCGTTTTGAACATCATTTGCTCATTCAGGAAGCTTCCCCGTTCTTTCTTTTTGTGGGTCCTCCATTATTTTTATAAACAACCTTTTAAAAAAACTAAAAACTTGGAAGTGTACAAGTAGAGCTCGATCCTTCAAAGGAGCCGTGGCTCCAGTGAACCGATGAAGAAAAAATTGACTCGTTGATTTGTTATTTAGCTAAGCCTAGTTCACAATCCTCGAGCTTAGTTAAATGACCCCACCAAAATAAATTTGTTGAACTTAAGCGAGTCGAGTCAATAAATTAAATATTTATAAATTACATTATATTAAATATATTTATCAAAACTTTTTTCATTATCATTAGATTCAAAATTGTAATAATATTTTATTAATGTAATGTAAATAATATGTTATCAAAATATTCAATGCAATGGAAAAAAATATTTACTATTACTATAAAAAATAACATATCAATGAAAAATTTATTTTATAAACAAATATGACACTTGTATCACTGCATATTAAATACAACTCAATTAGGTTGAGACATATCTAATCGTCAATCATATATAAAAATATCAAAAAAATACACTTTACAACTTTATTATCTAATTGTCGACTTCTAAATTTTTTAATTCTTTCGATATGACATTCTTGCAGTGTTGATCTCTCGTGATGAAATCATTCCAATCTTTCATACTGTTGGCTTTAAAAGGTTTTAAAGCAATCAATTATTTTTGATGATAACTATGTTAATTATGTATGAAAGATAAAATCAAATACGTCTCAATGCTTAAAGAAGTGTTGCAGAATTAGAAGCTCAATATGTCGACCGCACGGATAACAGAAGAATTAGAAGTGTCGAAGAAGCAACTTATGTCGACATGTAAGAAGTTCTGTCGACCGCTCAAAGTCCAGAGAAGAATCATATGTCGACCGCCTATCAAGTATGTCGACCGGTTGAAGACAATTAAAGTTCAAGACATTGGATCGTATGTCGACCGGACGAAACTTATGTCGACCGCTCGTAATCCAGAGACAAATTGTCTGTCGACCGTTAG
>QAOC01054080.1:10451-49774 GCA_003255005.1 Begonia fuchsioides | reverse complement strand
ATTTGCAGGTCACATTATAGATAGATCTGAAATTACAGCATACTATTAGGTGTAACATATGGAACAATTATGTTAGACGTCAGACTATGCATTCTCAATATTTTCCATATCAAATAATTCATGAGTAAGATGATAACTTAGCAAAAAACAGTTCAGTCAGACCTGGGAAACTATCACAGACCATCCAGCATTTTAAATACTCGATGAAAGTCAAAGCATTAGAATTACTGGTACTGACCTGAAATTGCAGGAGTGAGCACACCATCCCCAATGACCATGGAAGCCCCAAGTAAAGCAACAATAAGAAGGGCAGTTCTTAGTCTTTTATGCTTCTCCAAAAACCTTTTCAGCGGAGAAGAGGATACAACGTGAGATGATGGACCATATTCGTAGGCCGAGAGTTCCTCATCAGCAGCTTGTTGATTGGGAAGCAAACTAAATTTGGCATGTCGGCAGAGCAATGAGTAGAGAGCAAATGTTCCTCCTAATATCATTTCCATACAGCAGTTCAGGGCATGATCAAAAGAATATCGACCATGTTTTCACACTTACATAAAATATATATAAAAAAACACATACCTTCACCGTTGTCATCTGCACTCAGCATGATTAGGACATATTTCAATAAGGGTATCAAAGTCAGTGTCCAGAAAATAAGGGAAAATGCACCAAATATTGTTTCCTCATTTTGATGTTTCTCTAACTTCCCAATAAATGTGCTCTCATAGACATACAGTGGTGATGTGCTCAGATCTCCATAAACTACTCCAAAGCTTTGGTACGCTAAAATTAGATTTCTAGAATTATATGGCCATGAAAACTGAAAATTTTACGGTTGTTGTTAGATTCCTCTCTGCTGCAAATGCATATACTCATTCATTATAAAAACACATGGTGAACCAAATGACAATTCAATTTTAAACTAGAGATTTATTAATGTAATGTAAATAATATGTTATCAAATATTCAATACAACGGAAAAAAAATATTTATTATTACTATAAAAAATAACATATCAATGAAAATTTTATTTTATAAACAGATATGACACTTGTATCACTACATATTAAATACAACTCAACTAGGTTTAGGTTTAGACATATCTAATAGTCAATCATATATAAAAATATCAAAAAAAAATTACAAAAAAATACACTTTACGACTTTATTATCTAATTGTCGACTTCTAAATTTTTTAATTCTTTCGATATGACATTCTTGCAGTGTTGATCTCTCGTGATGGAATCATTCCAATCTTTCATACAAGTTAGTGCTTTTACAAGATCCATTGCAAGACTTTAGGTTGATCATCATACACTCATTTATCTGCCAAAATGCAAGCTTAGATTCTATTCCAGAAACAAAAAGTATTAGTAAATTACATGTAACCTTAAAAAGAATAGAATATGTTGTATATTACCTTCTCCACCAATTTAAAATATCAAAATTATCATCACGAGAAATTTAATAATGAATTTCTAAATTAATTCTGAGTTCATTTTTTTGCGAACTATAAGAATGAACATTTCTATCTATTCCATTATTTATGGTATCAGTAAAACATTGTGGATGTTCAAAACTAAAACTGCCACTAGTACAACTCGTCATGCATGAATAAGAAAATAAATTATTAATAGCATAATATTTAATTTAATAAGAAGCATACAAACTACCATTATCATTTTTAATTGATTAGTAGTCATATAGAAACAAGACCTAAATTATTACAAATTCAATCGAGCATTAAACAAACAACTTTTAATTTGAATCTAGAATGTAACATGCATAAAAATAAAGATAATAACTACATCAAATAAAAATATTTTAAATTTTATTTCTATTTTATCATCTATCTCAAAAAATTCATTGACTTGTTTATATTTAACAATCCAATACGGTTAAACTTTTCTAACATTAAATAAGTAAAATTATACCCGCTTTATATATTTATTTTTAATTTTCTTGATTTGAGATTAGCTACTTTACAAAAATTTTATTTTTATTTTTATTATCTTGTATTAGACGAAGTAATAAAATAACTTGCATTTTTAATTAATTCGATATGTGATTAAATAAATGTCATTTCGTCTTTTATAACTAAATTTAAAATATGACAAACGCACCACACATGCAATAAAGAAGATTGAAGACTAACTATTTAGCTAAACTAATATTTTAAATTTAAAAATACAAACATAATTAGTGGAAGTATTATCTAGATTAATAATTAAACTTCTATATTCTTACAAAATAATAACAATGTATCGATGGATAGTGATATCACTATGATGATATTTACAACTACGGAATTATAATTTTTTTTACTTAACTTTCACGAATAAATCATATTATGACTATATATCCGAGTGCATTAGGTATATTCTATAAATCATACATATAAACATAATATGCACATGTGAAAAATACAATTAATTCATTTTCTATAGTAGCATACATTTCAATAGTGCCACTTCGTATTATACTTTGAAAAACTCGTTTAAAACTATGATTAACATAATATTTAACAAAACTTTCAAATAATTCGCTATTGAACATTGATTTAAGTAACTCAAATGTGCAACATATTTTGTTACTTCTTCTCTTAACCTGTCACGTGAATAAGACAAATTTACACTATAACTAATATTTGATTACAATTATGTACAGTCTGTTATTTGCTAGTTTAACATTTTTATAGTGTTTAAATATAGAGCTAGTGGTAGATTCATATGCATAGTATCTTACACAATATTTATATTTCATTATTGTTTCTACTTTTTCACCAATATTACTCTGATGTACATAAATGTATATATATTTTGCGAATTGTGTAAGTTCTTTCATGACACATTTTTATCTCGTTGAAATGAAAAAGGCAACATAGAGTTTACAATATGGAATTCGAATGACAAATTTATAGTTCGAATGACCGTATTTATTCTTAGAACAACAAGTGACCGAAAAAGGTAGAAGGTTGCATCGAAAGGCCTAAAACCAACGAGTTTGGACTCATCATATCTTCCGAAGCATTAAGTAGAGTTAGCGAAAGTGGGATTCAATGAGCTTGAAGAGGTCAAGACCACCTTCTTCGGCTGCTTTTATTTGTTCTTCCTTGATCTCCATTAGACGATGCCCGACCTTTATCTCGTGCTCTATTTTCTACATCGCATTTCCTATGGCTTCCCCTTCGATAATAGTGTAGGCATAGATAAGCGTTTCTTCGTCTTGCTTATCAACTCTTTGCTCAATATAATCAAACTTGCTTCCTTGAGCATAGGTCATTATTTTTATGGTTCCGGGGCTCCATCTACTTCAATGATTCGAGCGCTTTGAACTGTCTCTCGAGCCACGAGCCATCTTTCGGAAGAGATAGAAGAGATACCGGCATCAACCACGAATACCTAGAACACTTTGTCCGGGGGAATGACAACGAGGTTGATAATATACATACACATCCTCGCTCATCAAACGTCGGAGCCAACTTTGTCAAAAGAGTAAAAATAATATTATTCAAAAAAATTCAGGTGAGAAAAAAATGACTAAGATACATGATTGTATCGAGGCATGCAATATTTTAAGGAAAGTCACTGTTGTTTTTTGCATCAATTTGGTAAAAAAATTAAAATTCGAAAGATATTTTAGATTGAAAAAGATTATTTCGCTGCTATAAACACTGTGACCCGACTTTACAAGTGTAATTCGACACCATTAATATTGGGGGCATAACGTCAAATGAATCACGATAACCATATTACATTAAAGAAAATATAACCATTACTAGCTAAAAAATAAAACATTTGATAAATCCAATTACTATACTTCGTAAGAACCCGAGAGGATTAACAGAAAGTTGCTCGACGAAGATTACGATATCTAGTATCCTAGAAACCTAAGTATGAGAAATATATCGTAGTTTGCTCGTTTAAATTTTGCTGTTTCGAAAACTACATTAACTCGGAGAATTTTGCCATGCTGTCACCTTTCTAATTACAAAAAAAACTCGAAGAAAGTTACGAAAAATAAACATTCTAGCGAATTAAGAATGAAAAACAAAACAAAATCTCTGATATTTCACGAGAGTTAATCTCACTTATATATAACCAGAAAATAAAATTTACTTTCACAAACGAAGTTCCGAGTGGCAAATTAGAATCAAAAGGAAATTCAGAGATATCCCCGGTCCGAACTAAAAAATACATTAAAAATCAATCTTAAATTTACGAAAAGAATTTATTATCATTATTATTTTAAAATTTTGGTGCCTTCCAGAGCTAATCATCCTAATAGATTATTCAATGTTGGGGTAGCTCCTTGTAATATCAGGTAAAAGTCTTTTATCTCTGGACCGCTGAGTCACCGTGATTTAACCCCTTCACAAACTGTCGGGTCAGGGTGCAGGGACCTTGGGGGCGAAAGATTTCGCCTTTTGAGTACAAGAATCCTAGTTACTGAAAACTAACACTACGTATCATGATTATTTAAAAAAACAAACATAAGAGAGTCCATGGTTTACCGTATTTCTCGCGACAATGCTACTTTTCCAGAAAAAAAATATTACAAATATTATCAAACACAAATACCTTAGATCATGATATTTAAATCAACTGCAAACTTAAGACGCTCATCGTCGCATGAAACAAAAAAATGATATTAATAACAAAAAAAATCATAAAATTTGGTATTTCTACTCAGTAAATAAAGCCACTACGATGAATTACAAAATCAGATCCAAGTGTCTTCCAAAGCATCTTACAACAATGAATACAGCTCACACAATTGGATACACCGGTAAGAAGAAATGTTTTCTCAGACAATAAAGGGAAGGAACAGCCAAATTAGCCCTTCAATATCTCTCATGCTGGCAATGTTTATCTATTATTTATAACTTAGATTAGGAATATGGACCTTATTCTTTTGATGGCCTGTCAGTAGCTCCCACCAGCACTCTGCCGTTTCCAGGCTTTGTTTGACAATGATAAGGAAAAGATGTCAGCCGTACCAATCCAGATAAGCTACTCAACTCAAAAGCAGCATTATAGTTCGCTTAATCGAGATCCAGTCTCTTCTTCATTGTCTCGTAGACCATGTAAGTAATGCTTGCAGAGGGGACAACTTTGAGGAGATTCGGAAATATTCCTTTGTAGAATCCCCCTATCCCTTCACTTTTGAAGGTCTTCCTAAATACATCTGCCATGCTTTCGTACGCCCCACCGGGCTGAGCTTGCATTCTACAAATCAAAAATTTAGCAACAGAAAGTCTCAATGCAAATAAACTAAAATACAATTATCTCAATGAAAGAGTAAGTGATGCATCCACTCCTCACCTGGTCCTCACGACCTGTAAAGGGTAAACACACGTAGCTCCAAATGCCCCTGAAATTGTCCCACATCCCAGTTGCACAAGTGGACCTGGGTCTAAATGAGATCTAAAATTCCATCACTACCCAGTAGAGAGATATTGAAAGAATGTCAGAAAAGAGAAACATAGAGGATACTTGAAACGGATATCTTACCACTGTCGACAAGAATATATTTCTTCGACATATCTTTCAAGGTCTCATACGCAGCAAGGTCGATGCCAGCATATGGAATGATACCAATAAGAGATGGAACAAGTCCCCTATAGAATGCTCGTGGCCCCTCTTGTACAAATATATCTTTGGATAGAGATCGAATTGTAGAAACTTGGCCAGATTGACATGTTTGAATTCGTGTTTTGACAAGATCCATGGGGTATATAGCAGTCTGAGCCACTGCACCAGCCAAACCACCAGCAATGAGTCGACCAAGAGTGCCGATTTCAGCCTTATCTCCTCCTCCTTTTGCATTAGCAATCACATTCTTCAACATTTCATAAGTGTAGAACCTTATAGCACTTTCCGGAGCCACTTTAACCACATTCAAACCATTTCCACGAAAAAAACCAATTAAACCACCCTTTCTCCATAATTCTCTTATTGTTGGCATAACCCGAGCCTGCGTTCTTTGTACTTGTAAAATAACCTTTAAAAGATCAAGAGGAGCAGTGGCTGTTCGAGATGTTGCACCAGCAACTCCTCCGGCAATAAGATATCTACTAGCATGGACATGCTTACTAATCCCCTCTGGAATGACAGTTTGATCTCCAATGTCAACAACACAAACCCTTTCAAAATAGTGATATATGTTCTCTATTGTTGCCTCATGAGGGTACAATAGAAGAAAATCCCTCCATTCTTCAAATGTTATAATCCCATTATTATCTTTGTCAACACGCTCCACAAAACGTGCAAGTTCTTCATCCTCAATTTCAATACCTACAAAAGGGAGACTAATGTGGCTTATAGAATGAAATGAACCACTTATTATTGATCAAAGAATTAAAGTTATAGATATATGGTCAAAACTGTTCAAGATTCACAAGCGTAACAACTTTTTTTTTTTATATATAATTTAACAAATGGGGTAAATCAAATACGTTTAAGATTGATTTTTTGAGAAACTTTTCTTAAAATAAAACCTGTTTTTTTAACATAAATAATTTGGATGAACCGTAAAATCAAACTTTTACCTAATGTATCATGACAAGTTAATACAAAGAGTGAAACCTTTTCCAAGGAAGCTAGGCATCCAATAAATAAGTCAAGAGATCAACTTAAGCGTTAATAGACGTGTGTTTTCAATGAGATAAGTATTCTTACTGATTTCTAGCATATATTTATAAACCATCACCAAAAGCTAAAAATTATCAAATTGTGTGAGACTGCAAGGCAACATAAAAGTAATGATTGGCTCTCACACCCAATATATTACAATATTGATCATTATACTATTAAAAAATTGGAGGGTAAAGAAAAAATAGATATTAAGGGAGAAGATGGAAAAAGACCATGCAACAACTACAGATAGGCAAAAACATTGATAGACACAATACGGTCTCCTGTATTGCTAATGGAACTTCAAAATGAAAATCATAAACACAAAATTACCTGAAAGATTAGACATTGCCTGGACAACAAGAAACCAACAGAATCACATTTCTAACTTCAATTTAGCATGTACTTACCTGCCCTAATTAGTGCTTCATAGAGCTCTTCAGGCAAAATACATCCATTATGCTCAACATCAATGGCCTGGAAAATGCGGTATAGCTCAAGCTCTTTGTCGTCCATATAACGTTGAAACTCTTGATAATCAACTCGCCCATCTTTATTAGCATCACAAACATTAAGCAGATCCTTAGCATACTTGTACTCCGGCGGAATTTGGAGGTTTGACAATCCGGCTTCAATCAGCGTATAGTCCAAATATCCAGTATTTGATGTGTCGAAGCATTTAAAAAGGCTACGTATTCTCAATTCCCTCTCTTCTTTGGTCTCTTGTAATGCCAGGAGAACATGATCCATTGACACTGGGCCTGGTTTCTTAACAGGATTGCAGCCATGAGATCGCTGTTCAGTCTTTCTATCTTCCAGCGCATCCATTTGAAGAAAATATTACCTATTACACCTTTGAACTCTCCACTGGAAACAGATGTTGAGAGTCAAACTTAATTCATTCATAACATGAGAATTTCGCTTTAGACTGAAAATAGCCAAGGAAATATTGCCTTTCGAATATTTATGACTAAATTACCCAAGGTAAAGACCAACCAGTTGGACGAACTTCAAAACTAAAACAACTTTTCGTTGAATGGATCTAATTAAAATATGCTTACATGGAAACTGTCTAAAGGGAAAAATAATTCCACAATTAATGCAATAATGCATGGGCATGCCCATCATTTCATGTTATATGGAACAAATGTACTTTGGTTTCATTGTTATTCACATTTATAAGGTAAGCGCTTCGATGACTTCTAAAGCTAAAATAACATGACTACTTTAAAAATTCAAACAACTTTATACAAAATTAGAAAAGGCAACAGCCTCCCATTGTATCTCCAAAACAGTAAATGGAAATAAAAATGGCCGGTTATATAATAATGCCATCTCAATTTCCAAAAAAAATGCATAACAATATAGAGTTAGATTAGAAATGTATACCATGTTATATTAATAGAAGAAAAGTAACAAACAAAGTGAAGAAACACAACCACATATCTAACATTAAAATCTCAAATAACCAACACTTGATGCCAGTTTTCCCCCTAAAATTTACCCTTATCATCACTAACATCAACACACAAGAAAGTGAAAGAAAAGTTCCATATGACTCTTATATCATAAGTTATCTAATTCATTTACTTTCAACTCATTTTATTGAAATTTACAACTCTAAGCTCATTTCGAGCAGGCAAACCTACTAATCCAATTAAAATATAATGAGGCATGTTCTTTAATTCAACTCAGTGGATAGTGTTCAACTGCTAAGCTAATTCAATTCAATTGTATCATTCAGCTTGATAATCACAAGCACCCAATGTCTTGCCCCCCAAAAAAAAAGCTCTTTGTTCAATTCAATCCAGCATCTATTTCTAATGCCAAAGAGCACACTAATTCAAAGACATACACAATACAGTCGGAAAAGAAAACACCACCTCACCAATCAACAACTCTGCCACGTATAAGAACATTCATTTCGGGAATGTAATCTAAATATTAATAAAAAAACGAAATCAACAACAAATACAAAAAGAGTGAGGGAGAGAATGCAACCCAAAAATCAAACGATACAACATACGTACACTTGATCCGAACAAAGAAAGAAATAGGAGATATACCAGTTAAAGACGAGCAGGTAAAAAGAGGAAGCGGGGGGGATGCACGAGGAATTTCATGGCTCCATCAAACGAAGGTCTTATCGCAGCGATTCAGGCAAACAAATGGCGGATCGCAGCAAAAGGGGAAGCTCCAAATTGGCACCGGAGAGGGAGAGGGAGAGGTCTCCTTCTCGGACACACGGAAATCAAAATGGCGATGAGAATCCAACGGACAGAGAGCGCTCCGCAATTCGACGAGGAAGAAATTTTTTATGTTCTTCAACTTTATTTTGCTTTCCAAAGCATATTTTTTGGTCTCCAAAATAACTCTGGTCTCCGGTATTTCATGGGCCTGGGCCTGGTCCTGGGCCTTGGCCCGGTTCACTTTTAAAACATAATTAATAGTTTCTCTTATTTATTTACCGAATAGGAGTAGACAGAAAAGTCTGGACATGCAAATTCAGACCAAATTATGAGATGTTGGGAATCAACAACTATGAAAATCGAATCGAACCGAATCCAATTAAAACAACACTCGAATCGATTAAAACCGAGCACAAACCTTAAACCGACCCACAATACCACGATCTGAACTAAATATAATAAAACTATTTACAGTTTTTTTATCTTTATATATTTATAAAATTGAAAACCAAAACATAATTGTGAAACCCGGTTCTTAGTTTCACCATAGAACCATCACACAGTTCTTCGGAAAACGATTAAAACTTAAAAGAGAAAGTGGTGTAGAAGAAGGTTGGCACATATCGACCATCGGAGTTTAGATGCTACCGAATCTTTGGGGTTTGATACCTATGTAACATTTATTTATTTCTAGAATAATTGTAACATGTCATAATTATTATTTCGTCTTCTCTTTTCATTGATACTTTGAATACTTATTATTTTCAATTTTATACATGAGATCATAATTTTATCTTACATTAAACTTTCAAAAACAACGAAAATCAACTTTGGATTTTGATGAATTTAATAAAGCACGAAGCAATCGATAATGTCACAAACGTATATGTGTTGATGCCCCTATTGAGATCGCGTAATAATCATCATCTCGAAAATATCATTATCAACGTAAGATCAATATTAACCCCGATAGAATGATGACGAATTGGTTTAATCTAATTTTTTTCGTGATTTATATAAACAAATTAACGAAGATAAAAGATAGAGATGCCGAGATTGTTAACGTTGTTAGGCAATTCTTGACTATTTTTGTGCTCCAAGACGTCCCTTTGAACGTTTTCCAATTTCTCAACCCTTGACTATGTTTATCTTGGAGTTGCTTTAAGTGGTTCTTTAGTGGCAGTATAACTATATGTGTTGGATGTGGTCTTATCTGCCCTCACATAGTAAAATGCTCTTTCCTTGGAGCCATTATATCATGGAGGTATATTTGGGCATTCATTTCCCAACATGCTGGTTGCTGGTATCCCCTGACCCCTACTGATCTGGGTGGCATTTCAAAGGACTTTATGGATACAAGGTACAATGCGATTTGACTTCTCTGATTTGTTTATGTTGTTTGTAGTTGTTTCATAATTCTTGCAGCTGAGAAGCACAAAGAGAGGCATGTTCCACTCCTTGGATGTTGAAAAAACCATTCACCTTCAGGTCTTCGTAGCTATTTCACCTTAAGGGAAGTGGCCATTCTTGGCTTTGAAGGCTTTTCAGAGCTTCCCAAGAAGGCAAGAACTGCCTGGCCTTATGCTGCCGATTCTCCTTTGCTGCTTTGGTTGTAAATCTTCGGAGGAATGTAACTGCGAAGAAAGTGTCAAAATTCATATTCATTCCGTTTCCAATGGCTATGGTAATTCCTCTTCATATTTTGACGCTTACTTTGCAATGGATAGAGGGTTGATATTGCTTATATGAGGGCTGATATTGGTTTTCATTTGAACTTGGAGCTGCTATTTGTTGTAATCTGTGAATATAGATGTTTCTTTAATGCTTTGGACTGTTCTCAGTCTCCTCTGGAAAGAGAACTGAATCATTAAAAGTATAGTAATGGAAGAAGACAATGAGATGGTTGCATGAAAAAGGTTCTGCCCCATAATCTTGCCAAATCAGCAGATCTTAAATCATTGCGCTAAATGCGCCAGAGAGGACGCGCATCGCTCAAAAATCTATCGTACCAGAAGATGGTTGGAGATTCTGGCTTTTATTGGTGGGTGTGGCTCCCACCTCTTTTTTCTCCTCTGACTAAACTCTCCTAATTTTGAAAGAATCTAATATGCTCTATCTTACAAGATTTGCTTTTTCTATGTATCTATTATTGCAGAGAAGGCCAGGAATTCCGGCAAGCGTTCACTTTCCGGCCGATGGCTTTGACGTGGATAGCAACTATCAAAAAAGAATTATAAGCCTAATTCAAGCAAGACCCTCGATCTCAAGGGTGGTGGCAAAGGCAATAAGAAGGCAAAAAGGAAACAATGGAAAAAAGCAAAGAGACTTGTCACGGACCCAAGTCCTCGTGTGTTTTTATCGAGAAATATTATTTTTGTCGGGTCTAGTTATCTATTATTATTTTCTATTTTCTTATTTATTTTCTTAATTGTTATTTAATTCTGTTTGAGGGCAGTTTGATTTTTTTTATATTCAATTAGGTCAATAAATTCTATTTAAATGATATTAACCTTAAATAATGAAGCGTCAATGAATCCAGTTTTTTTAATTAATTTTCTATCTTTCTTAATAAAAAAGAGTAGTTATTCATTTTAAAAATAAATTTACTGCTAAGATCTTCATGCTTGTGATAGGGGTATCTTCTTATTTCAACGACCATCCTTCAAAGGGGGAGGGTCCCACGGTTGTCGCCTTCATGGGAAGCACTTGTGACTGCTCAATCAATCTCTCTCTCTCTCTACATATATCACAAAGCACGAAGCACAGTCATTTGGGAAGCAAATGCATGCAATCATTAAGGTAATCTTAACCTCGAATTTAAAAACACAATAGTTGTATGCTTGATTGAAGAAAACCAGGACAGATGGTTTCTGATTTCTGTCGTGTCACAAATGTGCTTTGTTTGAAAATCACTAGTGGAGATTGAGTTTGCTATTCATTGTATCTTTTCCTTCGATTATTTTAAGATTAATCTTTTACTATTTGACCCAGAACTGATTTTTCTATTTTCGTGATTGAATCTTGTTTTTTTTTGGATTAATTATTATGTTTACAAACCCAAAAATCATGGTTCGACTCGAGTCTTTCCGACTTGGTAGTGAACTTCTGATTGGGAAAGAGTTCATGGGGTGATCTGTCATGGATTTAGGACTTGATTGATGTGAATGGGATCTCCCAAACGACAAAATCAAAACTAGAAAACGAGTATGTTTCGCTCAAGAAGCCAGTAAAACGACCGGAGAGAAGGCTTCTGAATCGCAGCCTCGGAGGCGTCAAAATCAGAGCAGGGCGGGCAGTTGAGTCGCTTGCAAGAGATGGTGTCTGTGCTGATAGTTATGGCGTCCATGCACTTGCAAGGATGGAAATGAGCATGGAAATGATGATGGGGGAGAGAGGTTTTTAACTCGGAAGGGTGAAAATGGCTGTTCAAGTTGTTTGATGGTCGAAGCTCAAAACTCACCGCCATGGAAGCAGGTTAAGAAACTAAACCCAGAGACAGAGTTAAAGTTTGACAAAGTTGAAGAAACATCGGGATTTCAATTCTTTATTTTATTGTTACTTTAGCTCCTGGTTTTCTCTGTTCTTTGCTAAAATCAGTGTAAACTCATGAAACTGCTAGACTTTGTCATCTCCAATCAAAGACGGAGAGAAAAAAGCAGCACCCTTTTTTATATTTTACTCGTTCATTAAACTTTCAATCTTCGAGACTCGTTGATGGATCCAAAGCAGCCGCAGCGGAGGATGGCTGAGAACAAAGCTGCGGAAACGAAGGATTTGCAGATAGTAGTTGCAGAAAAGGAACAAGGAAAAAAAGAAATGGCGACGAAAAGAAGCTCAAACAAAGACAGACACACAAAGGTGGAAGGAAGAGGAAGAAGAATAAGGATGCCGGCTCTATGCGCGGCGAGAATATTTCAATTGACGAGGGAATTGGGTCATAAATCGGACGGGGAAACCATACAGTGGCTGTTGCAGCAAGCTGAGCCGTCGATAATGGCGGCGACGGGCACGGGAACGATCCCGGCGTCGGTTATGGCGGCGGCGGGTGTATCTATTTCCCCGCAGGGAGCTTCTGTATCATCTGAACTGGCTGGATCCAGTGTGGGGGCTGGAACTAGGGCCAGTTGGGCCATGGCAAGTGGTAATCTGATGGGTCTTTGGCCCTCAGTGGGGAGTTTCGAATTTCAATCGTCTTCTCCAAATTCAACTAATTTGGGCGGCAACAGCAGTTCAAATTACATTCAGAAAATATGGTATTCTCAGTTCGATCAATTGCCGGCTGCCAACGCGAGTTTCAGCTCAGTTTCAGGCGGGAATATGAACAACCAGCCATTGCCAGGGCTTGAGCTTGGATTGTCTCAGGATGCCCATGTCGGGATTTTCAATCCTCAAGCGTTAAGCCAGATTTACCAGCAAATTGGCCTCCCCAGAGCTCTTCAACACAAAAACGATTCCGAAGCGTCGGGACATTGATCGGCAATGGAGTTTACTACTGTATTAGCCAAAAGTAGAGGAACTGGATTCGACTACTTGAATCTCTGGATGTGGCTTTCTCCTTCTCGCCTGAAATTCCAGCTTTTCACACACAGGTGATTTCTTCCTGCTTAATTCCAACAAAGGTTGACCAAATCCACGACCTCTCTCTCTCTCTCGTTACGAAGATCTCCTTCGGTGCTTCTTCTTAGGTCTCCAAGGCAACGTAATATTGCTTTCCGCCATGGATTGGTTCCCACGTGGATTTCCTGCTCTTCTTCTAATCAGAACGACCTCGATGAGTCTAGGGATTTGTCGTCATTGCCTGATCAGAACAACCTCAATGAATTTAGTATTTGCTGTCTAATAAGAACGACCTCAATGAAGATGCAAAATCTAGTCTTCTCTGAAGCGGAATTTGAGGCATTGGGAGGTAAAATCTGAAGAACTTTCCCGGCCTGAGCTTTTATCTATAAATATTTTATCAGTAAAAAATTATAATTTTTTATTAATTAATAATATAAATATTATAAATAATTATTTTAATTATAATATATTAAAAATATTTTAATTAGACTAATTATAAATTTAACACGTTAAAAAATAGGCTAAAAATAATATCAAGCAATCTTGAACTTTGTGTTGGGATCAAGTTGACATTTAAGATTGTATTTTATTAGGCAAATGATGATGAAATTATCAATATTATTGAATCTGTATTAGTGATCGGGTTGGACGAATCGGGTCGGTGTAAATTGAACATCTTGGGGATATGTTTATTAGGATATTTTTGAAGTATGAATTATAAACTTTAAATTATTTCTTAGGTTAAAAATATAAATTTAATTAACTGCGAAAGAAATGATAAAAGAATCTAATTTTTTCTTTGGAATAATAGTTAGGTTTCTAAATTTAGAGCCTTGGAAAACCATTGTTGAGGAAACTCTTGTGGAATTGAATATGAGTGGGCACAGATCGGTCCGACCTGGTTTTCTTCCGATATATAATTAGAATCGGTTCTGATTTCATAATTTTTTATTTATAAAAACTAACGTTGATCTATAAATCACATATTTTTAAAAGTTAGAACCAAAATCAGATTAAAATCAGCAATTCTGGTTCGATTTACCTACCTCTAAGATTGAGAATTAAAATTATGATAGAGTTTACTACGTCAAATTATACTTTTTGAAATTTGATTTATCTACTGCAAATGTTCATTTACTATATGATGGTTTAATATTTAATTATTTATATTTTTTAACATGTAATTATATATGTATTTTTTATTAGATATGTTAACGTGTTATATATTGATTGATCTAATTAAAATATAATTAATATTTAAATTTTAATAATTATTGATAATATATTTTATTATATATGTTTAATTTTCATTAATATATATTATAAAAAAAGAATGATCTATTTTCGACGGTTCTGGTTTTTAAGGAGGGTGTTTAGTTGAAATGATTTGGATAATAGAAAATGATGGGAATATGCAGTCAATGAGTGATCCAGGCCGTCCATCGGGGCTGTCTGATTTGTTTCGACGAGGGCCACGTATTCCGGATATACAGGTACATGTCAGCCACGTGGCACTGTTAATCTATGTCTAGCCACCACGTTTCAATTCCTCAGCTGCTTTGGGCATCCAATCCTTTTTTAAATATTACTGTTAAGTTAATTACAAACATTAACTATATTATTAGATAATTAATTATTTTTAATTTAACATAACAATTATAAGAATAATAGTAAGAAAAGCTAGGAGCTTCACGTTAATTCCATTTACAACTAAAAGAAATACAATTTTATTAGTAAAAATTGATATTTTATCCAATCAAATTTTACGTTTTATTTGACTCCAACTAAAAAAATATTAATTAAAATTATAATAATTCTAATTTTTTTCATATTAACATATTATATACAAGCTGATCGTAATTAATTTAATTAATTATTTTTAATATATTATAATTATAATAATTATTTACAATATTTATTATATTAATTATCATATATATACTCTAACAATTAACCTCCTAACAAGATTAAATTTTGTAATAATTTTATTTTTTAATAATAATAATAATAATAAGAAACGTAACGTGTGAGAAAGTGTGGTGGCATTCGGCAAAGGGGGAACGAAGGGGATGAGGGTGGTGCTTTGAGATAACAACCATGGCTTCCGGTGCAGAGAGACATGTTTAGAAGAAGAAACTGAGTGTTGGGTTTGCCTATAACAACTGCCTTCGCCTCATGCCCTACGCCCCCCTAACCACGTCTCCTTCTGCGCCTCTCTTTTCTTCTCTCTTCTCTCGACGCCCTTTGAAACCACCAAGCTCTTCACCCATCTTCACTTTTCAATCCTTTTCATCTTCTCGACTCAGATTTTCCGCGAACATCTGGAATCGTCGGTCTGCTTCTTTTGATCGGTCGCTCTGCGACCGGATTTAGCTACCCGTTTTTTAATTTTTTTTTCTGGATTCTTCTGCCGCTGAACTTTGGTCTGTTTTGGCGATTTTTCATCATCGAGGTTCCGTTTCTTTGAAGTTAGTCTACTTCTGTTTTTAATTGGGTTTCTGCATTTTCAATCGAAGTTTAATGCTTGTGGACTAATCAAAACGAGACTAATAAATTATGATGTTGATTCCAGCAGATGGTTGCCCACCTCTGTTGGTTTGTGGGCGTTCAATTGATCGCGTATAAGTTAATCTTCCTACTATTATCTTTTTTGGTAATTTGAGCTATGGTGATTTAATTTTAATTTGGCTCGAAATTCCTCTTTGATCCTCTGAGTATTGACCTTTTTTTTTGTCTCTGTTGACAAAACAAAAGTTTCTCCCTTTCTTCATTTTCTCCTCTTAGAAACACACTTGGGGACTACACCTGTTCATGTAAGAACGACGGAGACGATCTGAGTGATTGTATGCTTTTTTCTCGTTATCAAAGCCATTAATCAGCGTTGATTGTCTTTCCACTTCTCCCAAATTTTCTTATATTTGATGTGTGGTTGTGAATTTTCAGCCTTCTGATCATAGGTGGACTCTTAGAAAAAAAAAACAGTTAAGAGATAAGGGGAAATTACTCTTTGAAGAATTTTATGTATTGTAAAAAAGAAAGAAAGTTCAGTTTGCTCAAGATCCATCTTCTAAATTATTCCTAGCTGGTTTTCCTCGAGACTAATCAATTTCTATTGTGTCAGGCCTACTTAATTGTGCTGGGGTGATGAAACATATATGTTTTTTCTGGCTTGTGTGGTGGTCAGAAGATCAGTGTTGTTCATGATGTTTGGAGAATGAATTTCTGCTTCAGTTTAGATCAAAATACATCAATTGGGGCAAATAGCAGACACACTTGAGATGTGGAAGCCTGAAGTAGATAAGTAGTATCAGATAAGCACGTGTGGTCATCTCTTGGTTTTCTTGCATAAGATGCTTAAATTATTGCAGCTTCTAGTTATCGTTCATGCAGAAGTTTTGAGCTTCTACATTTTTAGGTTTTAGTTTTGAAAAGAACAGTAGTCTCCTCGAAGGATAGCGATGGGCTTGCCGCAAGTCCCTTCTGGTGGAGATGCCGAGGAAGATACAGCACTTTCATTGGTTGCACTTTTGCAAAGCCCTCCTCGTTTGGCTGATATTAATCTTTTTGATTTCAATGGAATCTCCAATGCTAGTACAAACAATTGGATTAGCGATTCGCCATCACCATCTGATCCCCGAAGGGAAATCTCATTGGATGTACCTAAAGATTCCAATGAAGTCAAGCATATAACATCCATGAAAAAGGCTTCTATTTACGGA
Organism: Begonia fuchsioides; assembly: GCA_003255005.1. Lineage (NCBI taxonomy): Eukaryota > Viridiplantae > Streptophyta > Magnoliopsida > Cucurbitales > Begoniaceae > Begonia > Begonia fuchsioides. The sequence goes on along the minus strand of QAOC01054080.1, from coordinate 32,671 downwards.
AAAGGAATTGTCTCTGTAGAATCTCATTTGTTTAGATCTGAAAATGTGCGTGATATGCATAGCCCTGTTTCTAGAATCGTGGGTTTTGAATCAGGAGGAACAAGCTCTATCACAGTCTCTGATGTTTGTTCATCGGTTTCCTTAAACGTTCAAATCAATGAAGCTGACTCTAGTGGCTCACTTATGAGGAAGAGGCTCTTATCCCCATTGAGCAGCATGATTTTCGTAGATCAGTTCAAGGGTGATCCCTTGGATATTAGTACAAGGAATATTATTACAAATTCGTTGGCTGAAACTAGTTGCATTGGAGTTTCTTCCTTCCAGGATCATAAGAAAGCGAATATAGGAAGCAAAAGTGATTTTAAACTGGCAACTCGATCTTTATCTAAAAAGATTTTGTGTAGTAGCGCTAGTGTGGGACCTAATATTTTCACTGATGGGCCTCTACTAGATAATGAGGAGCCATTGATTCATGAAAGTTTTTTACCATTTCACAGTCGCACTCATTACAAAGAGTCGGTTAAAGGAAGAGCTCTTGGTGAATCGTCTTGCATATTGTCGAAAATGGTGTGCTCACCTCCACTTTCTTTGTCCCCTCTCGGTCCGAGATTTCCTGAAAGAATGAGAGATGAAGTTAGATGCACAAAAGCGGAGGACACAGAGGATTGTTGTTCAATCTTAAGAAATTTAGACCAATCACTCTATGGATTAGAATGTGGGTTAATTTTTTCCCCGGATGAAGATAATGAATATCTCAGAGATATCGATATTTTGTGCAAAGAATTCCATCCATCCTCTTTGGAAAGTTCAGAAACTTGGTCTTTGACTCAAAGATCATTTGGCACCCCACATTCTACGCGATTTGTCAGAAGTTTGAGTGGACTTCCCTTGCGAAGGTCGTTGGTTGGTTCATTTGAGGAATCTCTTTTTTCGGGTCGATTTTCATCTGGAAACTGCAGTAAGGTAATCATTTATGCACAATGTCTTAGAAAAGTTTCTAGGAGAATATTAGTATATGTAATGCCAGATTTACTTTCTTAGCATGCTTTCTTAACATACATTCTGACGTGTCAAGCTATGATTGATGCAATAAATATTATAAATAATTACTTTAATTATAACAATTAAGTATACTTTAATTAGATTAATCACAGTTCGACATGTCAACATGTACAATAAAAAAATAAACTTAATATTACTCTATTAGTGTGCTAGCTTCTAACTCTTACTCTATCTTGGATTCGATTATGCTAGAAAATCGATGGTTTCCTAGCCGTACTTAGTATTACTGGAGGGAACTTTTCGCCGCAGTCTCAAAAACTTCCATTTTCAGTTACTAGTGTGGATGGAGAAAACTACTTATTTTATTACTCAAACATAGATCTTGCAAAAAGCTCCTTAACAAGCAAATGTCGAGCCCTAAATTCTAAACAGGGTTCGAACAACGATGACTTGCGAATTGTCGAGAGCTGCCTCCGTGTTCCAATGAAAGGGCGCATACAACTGGTGATTAGTTTTATCTTCTTTTGTGTTGTTTGGTGCTTCTGGCTTCTCATAAACGCGAATGGCAGTAAATATAACGCAAAACACGATGATTTTTTTACGGCTAAAATTCACGGCATGTGAACTGCACCTGTAGTTCGATTGATCCTGTTATTTTGACATTTGTTGTGTTACTATGGCATGAAAACTTACAGCGCCAGTTGAGGTTTTATTCATGTGTATCTTTTGACACAAATAGTTATAGGATCTGAAGATGGGTACTTGAGCTAAAAGTGTATATCCTTTATTTTAGGTCCTGAGCAACCCTGAAAAAACCCCTCTTCACACTTTTCTCTGTAACTATGACTTGACTGACATGCCTGCTGGAACTAAGGTTAGAGAAGTTTACATCTTATGATGGTTTTTATCTCATAATCTATCTTTCTGAATCCTTTTTACTCTATTTTTTTGTTTCTGTTTTTTGTTGTTGTGGAAGACATTCTTGCGGCAGAAGGCTAGCCTAGAAGTTTCGAGTCCAATTTCCTTGAACACAAAATGGAGTCGGAGTGATTTTGATTCTAAAGTTGGCAAGGAAGAAATTCTAACTCCCATTATGGATCAGAGGAAGGAACTCCAAGACGATCAAAGTTCTAAATTAATCGACTCGGTCAATAAGAAATTCTCTAGAGCAGTCAATGATAAAGGATGCACGCCAAGAAGCGATGCGAAGGATCTTAATTGGATTGAGACTTGTTTCGAAACAGAGAGAAAACTAGCAAAGGGTTGTTCGAAAGGGAAGAAAAACAGCACCGGGGCTCTACGCTACGCCCTTCATCTTCGATTCATTTGTCCTCTGCCCAAAAAGGGTTCGAGGCCGGCTCAGAAAGGCGAGACGGGTCTCGATATCGAAGGAGGGAGGAGATTCTACTTGTACAATGATATGAGGGTCGTGTTTCCCCAGCGCCATTCCGACTCCGACGAAGGCAAGGTAAATGGGTTTTGAAATTTGGACGATTTTGGTTTTGTTCGTTTTGTGATGAAAATGTGGGTTCTTATTATGCAGCTGAAAGTGGAGTGTCACTTCCCAGAGGATCCAAGATACTTCGACATCAATTGATCCATGTTTCCGGGTTTGTTTTGTACATATGTTGTCCATAAACCGATCTCGGGTTTCCCCGCCGCGTCTCGGTGTTGTAAACAAGTTTCATTTATTTCTTTACAAATCAATTTAAATTTTAGAACTAATTGAACCTTCACCAAGCTTGTTCTACGTCTTATTCAACACTTATTCAACACGGGTTAACCATGTTTTCCGTAACCTCAATCACACTATCCAACAATTTTTGAATTTCCGGTGTGCAGTTGAATTCAACATCGGGCCGAAATATTTTATTAAATGAAGAAAAAAGTAGGCAAAGTAAATTGAAGGAAGGAGGATTATATCTCAAAAGTTGGAACTTCAGAGTTGAAGCCATGCGTGGACTGGTAGAGAAGCCGAGGCCACAGATTCCTGAAAGGATCACTCTCCCTTTTCTCCTGAAGATACTCAAGGCACCTCGCCACCTCTCTCTTCACCTCCAAGTACAATTCATGAGCCTTCTCCCTGTCTCCTAACTCCTGCTTTCGCCCTTCGTATTTACACAATTTCAAATCAGTCCATCAAAATCCGAGAAAAAATATGATTCCCCGTTATTTGAATCATTGAAAATATTGATTTGTACAGATTAATGCATGCCTAGATACCGATCGTTTGCCGCACATTTCAAGTTCTACATGAATGTGCTGAATATAGAAGGATTGAAGGAGGTTATTAGTACCTTGTGTTTCTATTGGGGTTCCAAAATAATAGTAAAATCGACCGGGAAGTTTAGGCAGTATCCAAGGACAGTGCACGTCTTGGTTTCCAAGCTCCCCATCAACACCCACCCTGTGATTCAAAGCAGAGAATTAAGAAGACTTTCTTGCAACGTGTTTCTTGCTATGAATGTTAATAGATTATATGGCCAAAGGCTGTGCAATCCAAGTAGTGTTGAAATCTAGGACTCAATCTACCTTACTTTTGCGGCCTCGTCTGTCATTCGCTCGATAAAATTTTTTATATAAGGAATTTTCATCTGATCATTATAATCAAATATAACCTGGCGAGAGAGATCACATGATTAGTAATTTGTCTGGTAATTTTGTTATATGACCACATGGAGAGGAGTGAAACAATTGCAGACAGATGAGTTATAAATCTTTCAAAGAAGGAATGAGGAGTTCACAAGCTTACTTCACCAATATCATCTTCTCCGACCGCACCAAAAGGCACGATTTTGGCTCCAAATCTAGCTGCCATTCGAACAAATTCTGACTGCTCGGGCCAGAAAAGTTGATATTTTTCCCCCTACATGGATCGGAAGTGAAGCTCAAGTTAATACAACAGACTCCAATTCAAGTCTTTTTTGAACAAACGAAACCTTCATCTTTCAACCATCCACTATTTGACATAAAATCAGATCTGAACATCCATTTTTTTATATCATAACTGTACCTTTCGGTGAAGAGCTTCACGCATGCCACCTGGATAAAGCAGGACATGAGACTTGGAAGAAAAAAGTTTGTAGAAATTTTTCCCAGACACGGGAACCGCGCCCATCATTCTGATGGTATCAAAAGATGATAAGTCTGGAAGCATTCCTTCTTTCAACTTAGTAAACAACATTGGATGTGCTATCCCTCGAACAAGGATGTTTCTTTCCGAGAACAACTGGCCTACCAAGGGAAACACTTCGAGCCCCAGCAGCATGTGATAGCCAACAAGCAGGACTGGACCCTCTGAAGGAATGCCAGCCGTGCCCCTCACAATGTTCCCATTTCCTAAAGTGGAGATCATCACAGGACTAGTAGCCAAATCAAGCCATCTAAGAAATCATGCACAATTATGTGAGAAAACAATTTTCATACAAATGTTACTGCAATATAATCACTCGATCAAAGAAGAATGTACTAGAATTTCAATTTTCATATCCCAAATAGGATAATACTCTCTCATATTGCTGTAATGACTTTCAAATGACTGAAGAATATTTTTCATATACTACTTTCGAGCATTATTTAAATGTGTCCTTTCTACATTATTCTTTTCATTTACAGCATAGAGGTTGTACAAATTAATTGATATTACTATCTCCTTGTGCCTTTCCAGTATTCTCACATTTGAACCTATGAAACTATATACAGGCTACATATTGACCGCAGTAGTAGAAACAAGTAATCGTATCGATAAAGTTTCTAGTTTAGCCTACCTGCAAGGATCATAGATTTTTCTGAATTCGGAAGGTGTTGGTGGTATATAATCTGTAACATAATCCAAATTCTTGGATCTACGGTAGAAACAAGCACCCTTGATAATAGATAACAATTCAACGCCGTCTTCCTGTCACCCATTGTAAGGACTAAGTTGCCCATGAAATTTTTTTAAACTAACCATTTTATAATGTAAACCGGGAGCTTAACAGAAACTTACTTGAAAAGTTTTGATTCATGGATAATGAAACTAGAAATTCTAAGATTGCAATATGGAAGCTGAAATGAAATGTAGATAACTATTTTGAAAGAACCATAAAATGTTTTCAAATGCTTATATAGGCAATGGCATTCTGAGACGAAGATGAACATCGTTTGATGTTATTAATGTGGATATATTTTCTTCCATGTGAATTATCTAACTAGCATATTGCAAATTCATGTGATGTTCTTATTGTATTATCCATGAAGAGTCCTCTTCTCCTCCTAAGATATCTCAAGTTTGAGCAAAAAGCTTCAGCTTTTTGGTTTTAAAGGTGTGACTCATTTAAATAGAACCTAAAAGATCTTTTCAAATTCTTATAGGACATCATCAGTACTCTTATTTTTAGTAAATTGAAAACCCTGTTGATTTGTTATTCCATTTTGTTCACTGTTCAGGAGTAAGTAGACTCCAAAAGTTGACTGTCAGGAAAAACTAAGGGACAAAGAATCATTATTTAAAAATAGATTTTTAGACATGGTTCTTTATCAAGGACGCACATACAACATAGACATGACCTACCAAGAATATGAAATGACCGCTGTTGTTCAGTCTGCGAATTTCACAATTTGGCAGAAAACGATAAAGCCTTTCACCTTCCTCTATGCTTGGTAGCAATGGATCCTTTCCACTGAAAGAGAAGAATTCACTTCCATTATTAAAATTTGGAAGAAAGGTGATGTACTTGTATACACATATTTCTCCGTTAAAATATTTGAGCCATGCTTAATGACACCTCCTTAATTACTTCTCACAGCGTCATGTAAAAGAAAATTTGGATCCATGAGAGTAATATAAACATCAAACAAAACCCTATTTCCATCTTTAACTATTCTTTATGAGGTAAAGGAAGGACTATAAGTAACTCTATAATCACTCTAACCATTGCAATTTGAAAAGGAAAAATCGTTTTCAGAGTAAATTAAATACTTAATGCTATGAGAGTTAGTGAGATTCATGCAACTATTAGAATAGTACAAAACAACAATTAATTCCTATTTATTTACTTGAACTTGTGTGCAATGATAGGCAGTTGATAAAAAAATGAAATTTCCATTACACCAAACAAATGGGAAGATTCATAAACTCTCAACGACAATGAAGAATAAAAGCACAATGGTAAAAAAATAATAAACCTGCAGATTATCAGTGTTTGGGCTTTTACAGCGTGCAGGCGTGCATTGGCAAATGTAGAAGCTGATTTAAGCATCTGCATCTTCCAAATAAGCGTTTCTCTGGGTAAAATTTTGGACAGAACCTGCAGCATTAGTAAAAAATCAGCAATAATTGGAGAATAATAGACTAGAAATGATAGTCTTCATGTTACCCAGAAAATCAGCAATAATTGGATAATAAAAACTGAGTTTGTCGAAGCAAGCGAATTATGTATTTCATGCACCCATTTCAGAAGTTTGAACTTACAGAAAGGTATGATGACAATCCTACAATATCTTGAGATAATCTTCCAATTGCGTGTTGCAAAATATGGCCTTCTTCCAGACTAGTCATGAGTGTCCTAGAGATATCACCTAATAAAGAGCAGCATTGTCCGCATCAGCTGCTTTATCATAATTTGGAGCAATAAATTAAAAGCATTCAGTAAGACAATATCGCAAACCAGTTAAGGAAAAAGGAAAGTAAAACCTTTCATTAAATTCAGCAAGTAAGTTGCGGTAAAATGGTACGCGTCTGGCATGACTTCCAAGAGGGGAATCAAATACTCCATTTGTGACTTGCTAAAACAAGTAGCTGCCAAATTCACATTTCAAAAGGAGCAGAGTGAGAAAGTATTAATGCACATAACAGCAAATCCATCCATGAATACAAGTGAGGTGATGAATACAAGTGATTACCTTGAATCTTGTTCATGTTCATTAGTAAATTGACCATAATTACCCTAAGAAATATAATTTGGAAGAGATTAAAAGGCACAGTAATGATTTGCTCCTACGGCTTACTTTCTAGAACCTCATACTATTTATTATGATTACTACCATCATCAAAATGTTTGAGCTCTAAATAAAGATAGCGCTTAAATGACAAGAAAACTGAATAAACATAGATATAGAACTTGCCTGGGTTAGCCAAAATCAAAACAAGATCCATATCAGGATTGCGAGCAGCCACAGATAAAGCAAGGCAAGCTCCTAATGATTCGCCTACTAGATATATGGGTCTATTTGGGATATAGTGCTTCTCACGCCTGATGGTTTTCTCTACCAGCTTTATCAAGTCTGCGAAATAGTGGCTAGCTAGTTAAAAAATACATTTCATTCGCCGATAAACATTTAACCTACTAATTTTTTTTGTCATAGCTACCTAAATTTCATCTGGCAAGAAACCTTGATATCAACCCAAAAGATCAATAGTCTTAAACACGGAATCAAGATTTAAAAATTTAGCATTGGTCCCCTACAACTTCTCTGCAAAATAATTACGTCATTGACGTAAAATAACCTGTAAATGGAGTTCGATCTCGAACAGGAATATGCAAGCACCACACGTCATAAATCCTACGTTACAAGAAAATCAATAAATCAGAAGACTCGACGAGTCAATTAGGTGATAATTATCAGAAGGGGCACTATATCAACTCATGCATTCAAAACGGATTGAGAATCTTACTTCCCAAGCCTTTGATGATGCTTAGTCAGTCCTATACCAACGCCATCAATACCTGAAACTTCAAATCATTATGACCCGCAATAATAGCATCTGGATTACTGGAGACAGTGAAAAACTAGAGCAGACAACAGATTCACGAGTACCATGTAACTGAAAACTCTGAAAGAAATAAAAAAGCGAAGGATGTTTTTGCTCGGAAATAATCTACTTGTCCGCCAAATAGCAAAACAAAAGAACAAAGAAGAGAAATAGTTAGTCTGACCAGGCAAAAAAAGAAGCAGAGGCGAATCATTAGCGCGAGCCGCGCACTCCAAGGGTGAGAACCACCGTGGAGGTCCACCGTCGGATCTGATGAAGTCTGCCGATCGCTCAAAATAATCCTTCAAACTCCTCTCCTCAAGCTCCGAGTCTTCTATGACCAGAGAAGGCCGCTTCTCATCTCGCCGAAAAGCGGATTCATCCGCATCATTGTTCTGCTTCAACCTATTACTTTCCGTCGACCAGTCCGTGGAAGTCGGAGAAATAGAAGCCGTTATAGAAGACGACGAAGCTTGGTCAGCGTAAATAGATTCAGCCAGCCTCCGAGACGGGAGTAACATCCGAGAGCGCCTGAAGTTAGAGGAAGGAGAGAAGAAGTCCGGGCAACGAGGGGAGGAAAAGGAGGCGGGAAAGAGAGAAGCGCAGGAGGAAGCCATCGGAGGGAGAAGTTGAGCAGAATCTCCTCAGAACGTCAACGGATTTCGATTTCGGAAATTTATAGTTAGATGCAGTGCTAATTACGAAAAAGCCATAAAACAATTTTTACTATTTATTCCCAATTTTACTCTTTTTCAACCCCGGAAATTCCATTTCTATCCTCAATCCCACCGTCTCACTCCCGATAAATAATAATTATTAATAAAATTGTAATTTATTAAAATAATTATCGTAGAAATAATAGCATTTAAAGAAATTAAAAAGAGCCAAAGGGAGTCGCCATCTTCCTCACTTTCCAGGCCAAGATTTTCAGATTTCCACAATTGAAACTATAAATACGAAAATAATAAAAAGATTTGGAGTACACGGCTAGGTTGGCAAATCCTTTTATACTTATTTCTTTAATTACACGTGCCATTCAATGAATAAAATAATAAATTATTTAATTAGCCATGTGACACATCAAACAGAATAAATAAAGAAAAAAACTCAGCCCACGCCATGCACCGATCTTAGCTTGTGTGTTTCAAAATGTAATATTTCTCCAAATCACCAAATACCGCGTACATCAACGTGCACGCCAACAATTTCGCATACCTTTCTTGTCTTAAGCATCCCCACTTGATACTTATCTCGAACATGGCCGTCTTTAGTATGTTTTTTTTTTGTTAGTAAATTATATTAAAAACAAACATAAAATTACATCAAATTTGCTATTGTCAAATCTCAGGTGGAAGAAGCTACATGTCAGTAATTCATTCATCGTTAGGCAGGAGCAGAAGGGTTGCAAAGATGGAGCATAAAAGTCACAAGTCGACGTCTCGTCACATCACATGCACAACATCAGATTACAATTCAGATTCAAATTTATTATCTAGAGCAAATTATACTATATCTGCAAGAGGGGTCAAACAACAAAGAAAATTAAGTTAAACGATAATACATACCTGAAAAATATACGTGGACTAAAATATTGGATCGAAGATTTAGAGAGATTCAATCCTGACTATGAGGCTTGAGAATTTAGAGAACAAGAGCTTATTGACATGTAGCTCTATTCGTTTGACTATCAAGTTTGAGTGATCAAATTTTCCTTTGAAAATGCGATAGTTGCGAGCAGTCCATAAGTGATAAACTATGGAGTAGAGAATGATTCTCAAAGTCAAGGTCTTCTTCGTGTTTTTCTTTTTTGCTTCTTTGGATGACCATTTGAATGTTCTTTCGGTTACTTTGCAAAGATGTGTCTATTTCTTGTAATTATATGCAAGTTAATTAGAAAATCAATAATCTTTAAGATGCTCTTTCGACTATTTTGCAAGGATGGGTCTATTTTTGGCTTCTCATGCTTGGTCTGGTTTTTGTTGGAATGTCCAAAAAAACTACTCTAAGCTACTAGAATGCTGTTCTTTAAGTTCTTTTTCTTGATTATCAAGTGTTATACAAGTAGTATGACGAATAAGTTGGGTCAGACATCAAAAAATATTGAGCAATGTACAAAAAAAAAAAGAAAAAAGAAAATAGAACGCTACGATTTACGCTGATTAAGGTTTTGTTTTAAATTCTATATTAAAAAAATCAATCTCAGCGATATGAAATATAGGTCTGGATATGATTTGGTTCGTTTGGTTTGATTCGATCAATCAGGCCATGGGATTTTTCTCATCTTAAGAAATTAAAAAAATAGAACGCTGATTTAATTTACAGTTTCGATTTAGTTTTGCATGTCCTTAATTCAAGATAATATAACAAATAACTTAAATGATTGCAACCTTGCAAAACATGGATTCGTCAAGCTCCCAATCATTATGCCCATAAATACAATCGCTACAAGCTAAATAGAAACAATGTAAAAAACAGAATGAGCTTACAAGGTCAGGACGAATGGGGGTGCATCTTCTCTCTGACCGACCAAGGTCCGGTAGAGATACATTCTCCCGACCTTCTGTCCATCATCGGCCACGAGCTCAGCCTGCTCATCTTCACTAATAATCTCGACGTTGAGCCTCGGCATCTTCCTGGCAAGGGTTTTGCAGCCTCCTAAGGTAACCGTACAAGACGACATCCAAAGGGATCGCATTGTTTCGTACTTAGCCATATTAGATAACAGGGCCTTGTCGCCAAAGGGGCTGTCCATGATTTCAAGCTTACGAAGCTTCTTGCACCCGTTTAGCACATAAAGCATCCCCTTGTCGCTTTCCCCAGCGAACGCGATGGAGAGCATTTCTAGTTGTTTGGCGTGCATTCCGATGTGGAAAAAGACTTGGTCTGTGAGAAGGCCGGAGAGAGAGAGGCGTACAAGGCCTTTGCAGGCCTGGACTACTGCGCCGAAGCCTTCGTCCAGCGGCTGGGCGGTGACTGGGTCTGGTTTTTTTGGGTCCAGGATGCATAGCCGGAATCGGGTGAAGTTTGGACAGTTGCTTGCTACTGCTATGAGAGCCGCGTTGGTCATCTGTTGGCAAAAATAGAGTAAAGAATGAAGCTTTCGGCAACCTGAAGATATAGCAACCAGGCCAGCTTCAGTCACAGAACTTGTTCCATCGCCATGGAGGTCGGATGGGAAAACCCTCAGTTCTTGTAATTCTTTGCAAGTTGAGGCAACTATTTCTAATCCTTTGTCGCCTATCAGATCCAGAATCTGCAGTATTTAGGAAAACAAAAACATTTTCTTTGAATAATCTCATCAAGATCTCAATTAAAAGCTATATGCAATTTACAGATCAAAAGATGATACCCATAAGCGCTGCAGTTTTCCGCAGTGGCGAATCAGATTTACGAGCTGATCACTCCTCAACCCAGGAGCATAGCTGAGGTTCAAAGATCTAAGATCGGAGCAAAGAGGGTAAATGGATTGGATGCAGATGGGAGAAACATCCAAAAAACCAGACAAACTCTTTAATGACTTGCATTCCAGCAAGCTAGTTTTGAGTTTGTCGAAGGATTCAGAGAGTGGATCGTGGACAAAGGATCCCGTCCCAAGATCCAGCAACTGAGGGGCGGATGACAGTAACTTCTGTAAGGTGGAGCTAGGAACCGAACGATTCAATTTTAGGGTTTCGAGATTGGGGCTCCTCGCAACAAGACTCTCGAGGGCTGCCAAGTTGATTTCCCCTCTGTGGCATGAAAAATTCAAGGAAACGAGGGATGTGAAACTCTCAGGAAAGCAGCTAAGCCAGTATCCACTGTGATCGTATATTTCGTTTTCTTGAAGGTCCAGCTCTCTGAGAAACCTAATAGCAATTAAGGGGAAAACGAAAGATCAAAACAAAACTTGTCTCTTCTTCTGTGATTTCTACGGAGCTATAGAGAGGCAAAGACATTGAATCTTACCTACAGTTGCCGGCGATTGCAGCGAGGCCGTTAGAGGAGAACCCTTCGCAGCTGCAAAGAACTAGCGACTTGAAATAGGGGAACGACCGCGAAATCAGCTCAAGGCTCTCGTCCGTGACCACCATTCGCTTCAATCTGAGCTCCTCCAACGATATCCGGTTCTCAGCAAAAGCTTCGATCCAAGGACGAACGAAGCCTCCCCAGTCTTGCGGAACCAGGTTAAAGTCGGCGAAATGAGGTTTCCCCTTCAAGGTAAGGGACTTCACCCTCGGAAACCTTGCGATTACTCTTTCGGGGCTAATTGCGTAGCAATTTCCGATGAACACTCTCTCCCTGCTAAATCTTTCAACCGTAAACCACAACTTGCACACCAGCGAGACCGCATTACGGTCCCGATGCGACGTCACGAGATTGAACACTTGTTCCAAGACTTCGTCTGGAAAATAATTCATTCTTCCGTCTCTAGGAAAGAAAAGGAAGGAAGATCGACTTCCCTGCTAGATCTAGTTCGGAAATTTTATGTCGACGAACGTGAAAACCACAGTAAGCGACGGGAGTCAGATTCCTAGGGCGTCATCATTGAAACCAATAAGCTCTCAAAAATATGGAAATCAAATCCACAAACTTCCAAGAATATGCTGAAGAATCCAACGCTTCCTTCTAGCAAAGGGAAGACAAGAAAAGAAGACAGAACCTCGTCTCTCTAAAAAGTAGCCATTAGAGGAGCTCCAGTAGAAGACGAAGAACAACGAGCGAGAGAGAGCCACAGAGAAAGCATGTGATCCAACGGCGCCCATGTATTTAAACGAAGAGTTGAAGATCGAGACCGTTGAAAGGTCCATCCTTATCCAATGCCCCAAAGCACATGAAAAAGCGATCGATGCCGAAAAAGTAAAAAGGACGGTCCAAATGCGACACTGTGGAGAAGAGAATCACGGAATTGCCATGCAGCGTAAAAGAATCGCGGAAGGAGAGCGTGTAGAACAGACGCCATGTGGGAATATGGGAAAGGTGGAAGGGATATTCGGACAGCTGGAAGCTAGTTATTTAATCATCATAGATGGGTTGGAGCAGTGAGATCGATCGATCAGAAGCAGAACTGGCAATAACCATTTTTCTAATAATAATAAAATAATTATATGAACAATTATTAGTGGTCGTTTCATGATTAATACTTAATTAAAGTGACGGGTAACTCTCAAATCAAACTCGTGCAAGAACAAAACATCCAAACCCTAAAACCAATCCCATGCACGCTTAGGAAAAAAAGAGTCATTTTTTGTGTATGTAGATGTGTCAAATTGTGATTGGTTTAAAGAAAGTGTCTTGAATGTATTTTATAATATTTATTGCATCAATTATAACTCAATGTGTTAATATGTATAATAAAAAAGTATGATAAGAACATATATTTAGCATTACCCAAATGACTGCTACACTCTTCACAGTCTGCATCGAGTAATCTTTGCATCGTAAGTTTAAAAGAAACTACCACCGATGGCTTAACTTTGAGGTAGCAACAAGAACAAGTTCAACGTGGAAAAAACGAAGCAAAGAGATTCATAGATAGATCGATAAAATTTCAAAGATTAGAATCATTACCATGTCTTGCACGTTTCTTCCTCCTCTAAGTTCTTCCAAAGCAAAGTGGTTAGGATTAGGGTTTCCGAAGACTTCTTTGGTCTTATTTTGGAAGATGGGTTGGGTGGGCGACCACCATTTGGTTCTAGATCTAGAACCCCTTTTTGCCGATTGGCTCCATTTTTTTTTAGTTTATGGTCTCAATCTTCCAATCATGTGGAGGCCTCATGTGGGTTGGAACCTGTCTTTTTCTCTTTTGTCCTCTTGTTGGCCGATGCTTGGTCCCATAAATTATGTCCTCTAGATCTCCACGTTCATCCCTCCATTTCACCATTCTTTGACGACTCCCATGTATTTGATGGAGATGTTAGAGGCACGATTTTGTCTTGTGCGCTAATTAAACGTCGAAAATATTGAACTCGACGCTCGTTAGTTTATGTGGATTTCACAAAGCGGGTCGTATCCCATAAGCTAGCGAGTTCTAGACGGTCGAACTCATTCTCCGATCCACGTTAAAAAATACGAGAAATTTTCTACGTTCTTTCGAATAGAGCCGGCATATTTGCATTATAAATCTCATTCGGGTATGGTATTATTTTGTAATAGCTGATGAATGCTTGAAAATCGAAACTCGAAATTGAAATTTCAACCTATGGTATTATTTCCGAAAGACGTGACTTTGTTTGTCTTAACTTCAATTTTCTTTTGCAGTTCAACCAAATTATTGACAAATTGAACCGCTTAGATTCAACTAAATAAAAGTCAAGTTCGGATTGAGTAAAACAAATGAGATTACAAAGACATTATGTCAACTTGAAAGCTGTGACGGAGATGAGATAAATATGTGAGAAAAACGTGGACGGAGCCCTTGTTCGACATTTGACGATCAAGCATGGGACCGGAAGTTTCATTGTGCTTAGAGATGAGAAAAAAGACATATTGTAATCAAAATTTAGCATAGTAAACTCTGACAATATTAAACTCATTATTGTAAATCCAAAATACTAAACTCTGACAATATTCATCTTCAAAAAAAATTCTAACATAAAATCACAATTTGCAAAGCTCATTAAAATTATCGATAATAAGCTCCTCATGAGCCAGGTAAACTATATGATGTCGATCAAGTTTAAACATCATTTAAACTTGAGACGAAAACTCAAGATCATATTGCATCCTCTTCTCCTCCAAGGCATCGACGGACTATCAAAGTTATCGCAACGAACTGTATCCGAGCATGCTAAACACTTTACAGATGAATAGTTACCCTCGAACACATTCGATGAATAAGTTAAGTTTTACCATACCTCCCCAAAGTTTAAACCCTCACCTAAGTTATCTCTTTGACAATACCACTCAGCCATAAAACTTTAACTCATTATTGAACATTTGTAATTGGATAACTCACCGATTCTAATACACTCTCTGATCGAGAACCAAACTTCTTCTTAGCCTTTTTGACTTATCTCTTGGAAGGTAAATTCACACCTTCATAGCATCACTATCTATCACTATTAGAGATAGACATTGGTCAGTTTGGGTCGGTTTTTTAACCGATCAAAACCAACCCAATCAATTTTTAGTTTGAGAGTCGAAGCCCAAAGTTGATATGTAAACCGCAAATCAATTTTCTAACTCGACCCAAAAAAGTTCGGCTTTACTTGAATTTTTTTTTATTTGGTTCATTAAAAATTATTTTATAAAAAAGTTAAAAGAAAAACAAAAAAATATTTAAAATGTTGTGTCTAACTATTTTCCAAATGAAATGATCAAGCATGCATACAACCTTTCTACCGCTAACCCATGTTCACCACTACTTCTACAGCTTCCAATAATCATGCTTACTAATGCTAAGTCTCTACAACCTCTCTCTTTGACCAGCAATCTTTTATCTTATGCCCGAGTTTATTGTAATCTTTTTGGCATGTCATCTGTCTTTTTGGATCTATCACCAACATGCTGCATATAATTCTTCCTACATTTATTTGTATAGATCGCATCTTCTTCCTCCTTTAGTGAGGCTCCTCCTTTAGTGAGGCTCTTCGCATTTGCTTAGCAAAGCCCTCCTAGCTAGCCAACCAATTTTCGAACTCTACAAAGGAAAACTTAATTTGTCATCCTTTTATTGTAATAAAACAATACAAGGATATAAGGTATATTTCAAGTAGTTCAAGAATTATAGGTTTTAATTGAGCTTCTTGATTCCACCAACAACTTTGAAGTCTCGTCGTCGCCTGCCTGCGAATACTATTGGCTCTAGACCAGATTGTTGAACGAAAGAGAGCGGAATTTGTATGACTCCGAAGTGATTATCAAAGGTCTATTTATAAGCTTGCAAAATAATTTACCACTAATCTATGTCTACCACTACCTCCACAACTCACTCTTTAGCTCCACCAGCTCCTCTTCATCTAGTTCTTTCTCGTCAGTTTAAAAGACAGAAGAGAAAGGATAGAGTTCTTGTTGGGTGTCTTCAAATTCTGCCCTTGAACGCCTTTGATTAGGTGGAAGAAAAAGTCTATGGCCTGCAAAGTGGGTTATCCGCCTTCTGTTATGGAAATGCTTGAAAAATGATATAATGGGGAGGTTGGCTGGACTTCGATCTCCCCAACTCTGCTCTTCCGGAGAGATAAAATGGAGTTTTAGAGAGAGGGAGTGAGTAGGTAGTTAACGAAAAATGGGAGTTGTTGTATATATGGAGAGGGTGAAAACGTCACCGTTTTGACAATTCATCCACCAATTAGGTACAGAGAAGATGGATTAGGGCAAGTCAACTAGATGGTGGCCATCTGTAAATCTTGATTTCTTTAAACAGATAATTCAGCTTTATAACCAGATCCTCGTTGTCCTCATCATATCGTTCTTCCATTCAGCTTTATATGCCAGTCTTTGACGCGAAGCAAAGCTTAGGGTTCAAGTTTTTGGAGTTATATACAATTGAACCAGACTCATATTCATCTCAATCGGTAAGCTGCATTATCAGTCGCCATTGATGGGGTCCAAAGGTCCGATTTTGGCTGTCGTCTTCTTGCTTCTGCTGTCAGTATCCTCCGGCTCTACTTCCAGAAGAACCCACGCTCGCCGTCCATGCAAAACCTTGGTCTTTTATTTCCATGATATAATCTACAACGGAAAGAACTCAGAGAACGCGACCGCCGCCATTGTCGGCGAACCAGCTTGGGGTAACAAGACAATATTGGCCGGACAAAACCATTTCGGCAACGTGGTGGTTTTTGACGATCCCGTTACTTTAGACAACAATCTACACTCGACTCCGGTGGGTCGAGCTCAGGGATTTTACATTTACGATAAAAAGGACATCTTTACTGCTTGGCTAGGGTTCTCCTTTGTTTTCAACTCGACCGACCACCGGGGAAGCATAAACTTCGCCGGCGCCGACCCTCTGATGAATAAAACCAGAGACATTTCCGTGATCGGCGGCACCGGCGACTTCTTCATGGCGAGAGGCGTGGCCACCCTCGTGACCGACGCGTTTGAAGGGGAAGTGTATTTCCGGCTTCGAGTTGATATTAAACTCTACGAATGCTGGTAAACACCGAAGACCGGCATCGTCTCCATTGTAGGGAGCTTTATTCAGATCGAACCATGGCGGCCATTCGTGGGATTTGTTTCGTTTTCATGTTCTAGAGATGATTCAACTCGTGTTCTGTTCTGTTATGAAGTTTACAATAACGGTTTGATCCATTTCTTGGCCAGAAAATCAATCACGTTGAAACAAACAAATAACGATTACCTCTTTGAAAGCCAAAATAAGCAAACTTCCAACGACTAAAACAGTAAAAAATTAAAATAAGAGCATTAAAAAGGGTTTCGAGAGTTCAGTTCCTGAAGAAGACACATATATTGAGGTCGTTTACCGTTTCCTTGAACTATTGTTTTTGACAATTTAAATAAGATAATCATCAATCAATTCACACTTTATAGTTATTTGTATTTTAAAATATCAGCTTACAATTTTAATTGTAATAATTAATATATTAAAGTACGAGTATTTTTCAAATCACATATTAAATTTTCAATTTTATAAATCAATACTTCAAAGTATGAGTGTATTTTTAATTGACGTCTTACATTTTATCAACTTACACTGTAACATTAAATTTTCGTTGTTATGCATTTTCTTGCGATTTAATTTTGATTTTTTTATCAAAATTTTTCATTTTCAGTTATCCTAATCGATAATAAATAATAAACTTAATTAACTTAAGTTTTACAATAAGGTGTCAGGTGATAATTATCAAAACTTTAAGGTATTAATTGATGAATTAAAAGTCTAGTGTGTCATATGAAAAATTGTCATTGTTTGAAGTGTCAATTGATATAAGCAAAAAGTGAAAAATACCTTTAACTCTAAGATGTTCATTTATACAAATTTAAATATCATATTCTTAGACTAGTGACACTTGTGTTGGGGAAAAATGTGATGAAATAAAAAATAAAAGAAAATTATGATTTTTTTAAGATGGTATGAAACAAGAGTGACTCTAGAATTACTCTTTCACGTTACGTGTTATTGCAGTTCATCATTGATTCTGAAATAATTAAAATAAATCATAAAAAAATGAATAAGAGATTTTTGATATAACTAGAAAACGTTAGACAATGATTTCATGGGTCACACCTTCAAATGATTTATGATCACCTTATCATTTATTTGTTAAAGTTATGAGGTCTAGGTGCTCTTGTTGCATTCTTCCACATATTTTTCTACACTTTGTCCTTAAACTTTTGTTTCAATTTTCATACAAAAGTCGCACACAACAATATATGATCGGTCTACCAAACTTAAGCAACACAAATATATGATAGTGTACAGATTTAAACAAACCGCCTTTGTATACAACCATGCACATATACATTGCTTGAAATATAACCTTAAACTTAGACCTAGAATCACACAAACTTTCTTTGAATGCCAATTGTACTACATGTATTAGGTCTACACTTTCTTTTTTTTCACGACCACAATAACTTATATCGTTCTTCGTTGGAGTTTCTCATTCAATTTTCAAGTTTCCATTCTTGCTCTTCGTGCAAAATATGATGTAATTAACTTGTGACATCTTCATGTGTTAAATTTTTTTTATGATGACTAACCATACTAGTATGACTTGCATGGTACAACGGGGTTTATATAACTTTGTTCGTAGAGTTGGTCCATCCACTTAAAATCTCGAGTCATTCTTGTTCTTAACTGTAGAATAGTGCAATCTCCTATCATTAGGGCGTAATGCCTTCGCTTATTGCACTTCATGTTAGACTTCGACCATCATGCCATTTATAACGTCACAATGCTCGACATACAAAATTATATATGCCTAGTTTTGTTGTATGAAGGATAAATATATTGATACGAAAGATAATAATAGAATAAAAGACCTAAAGTGAAAATACATGAATAGTGAAATTTACGGTGAATCGTTTTTAGAACATATTGACCGATAAAATTATGTAAATTTATTGAGAAATTAGACAACCTAATTTGACGTGTAAAAAATATTATAAGAAAAAAATGCATGAGCAAAGATAGAATATCCCCTCAAATGAAGGGAAATTGAATTTTCCTACCAATAATAACTAGTTAGCCCTAGTTAATAGACGTGTCAACCTACAATTGATCAATTTGAGACCTTATCGTTCAATGATCAAGTTGAAGTGTTTCGAACATTATTATCGATTGGAAAAACTTTAGGTAATAAAAATATTCAAAAAATTATAATAAATATATGATAAAGACAAACACAAAAAAAAAAATTAACATAAAATATCAAATATTTATTTTCATTATTAAATTATTTTAAACAATTAAATTTAAAAGAACATCATTCAATTTAGTTTAAAGCAAAAAATTGTAAAGAACAACGTACAACTTTTAGAACTGCACACCTTACAAATGAATAATAAATAAATATTAATTAACACATAATAATTAGGTATTTCCCTTGAGGCGACCTAGCATGGTGGAGTTTCCTCTCTTCCGACAACATCTTCGCGAATCGAATAAGAGCATCTTCGTTGGTGTCTGTAGAACCAGAGGGCTCAAATGCACCGGTTTCAATATTAACCCTTGAAGCTTGTTTCTTCAACAATTTTTCGCCAACTTTCACGAGATCATCGAGATTTTTCTCCGTCGCAATATCGACAGAAGACACGACCCCACTCAGCGTGTCATCTTGGATGAGAAGATAGCTGTTTTCTGGACGAAGAGCTCGGAAAGTGGCCCAGAGGTGGAGATCCACCATATCGGCGCTTGCATGAGTAAATGCGTTGATTATCGGAGTGGAGCCACCTTCGGTTAGCCACTGCAAGAGACCCCATTTCGCCATTTTTTTGGCATTGTGTTTTGCTTCGGATTTTGGAGAGCCCGTTCCCAAAGAAATAACGAGGAACCTTCCATAGTCCATTGGGTTTATTGGAAAGAAGTCGGGGTTTCCGCTGCTAATCTCCTCTGTTACTTTGCTCATTGCCACCAATGAAATGGATAGATATTTGCAGGTTAGTTGTACCCTTTTTTCACAAAATTAAAATAAAAAAACTGATAGTTAATGAATTTGAATGAAATTAAATACCGGGTTATTTGCAGCAAGACCATCTACAAGGTTGAATTCAGTCACTTTCCCTTCATGATCGTGGGTCGTAAAGTAATGGGCAGGAAGGTATGTGGGTGCAGCTGAGGTTGCAATGCATATGTCTGAGAGATATGCATTCATTGAAGAATCTTTCTTTATCTAAAAAAAGATTCATGGTCGTAAAGAATCTTTCTTTAGATAGATGTAATTGTATCTTTCAAAATTCACGCCCCACGATTCATGTCACTTAGTTAGTGCTAAATCAAAATGACTTTGACTCAAAAGCAAAATCATCACTCTAACCTGGAGCTGTGACTCTAGGAAAGCAAGTATAGTTCCGGGGATAATCCCTCTTATTCCTCCTCCATCAATGCTCAGGACTGAGATCACGTTGCCGTAAGTTGGAGGCTGAATGGGCATGTTTCTTCTTCCTTCCATAGCTTCGTTGAGGGTTTCGAAATGCAGTTTCTTTACAAAGAAAGAGAGATGTCTGGTTGTGAGATGCTTTGAAAGAAGAGGAAAGAATAGAATCGAGTGTGTTTGTTGAAGGCGTGATATCCTCAGAAGAAGGGATAAGGGGTTCTTTATAGATGTTCTTTCTTCGTTCGTAAACTCCAAGGTTCGATTGAGTTTGACCAGATCAACACTTTTGGATAACCTCCATTTCTCCACACCAGCATATTCTAACAGTCAAAAAACAACGATTCAATCAAATCATTCCAGGAGATTTCTGGGATAGAAAATCAATCCGAAAATCAAAGTAAAGGTCCATTAAAACACATGCACGCCGTTGGATATATGGATTGTGTTAAGCATATGAACATCAAATATATAAAATTCAGAAATAATCCTGATGCTAAGAACAGTCGCAGGGTTTACGGATCAAACATGATCACTTGTAATTTATGTTGCCGCGACCAATAATTGCTGAGTATTTTATTTAGTTACGCACGTAATAATCAATCATTTTCATTTAACAAAAGAGGGTTTTAGCCCAAAAGAATAATGAAAAAAAAGGTTGGTTATAGAAGTCAATAAGAACACATTAGGGTTTTAATATTATATTTATGAACTTGGGTATTTTAAATGAACGCATGCTTTAGTTATGAGTTAACTAGAAACTCTTAGAACAATTGTATGTCCCACTTTTGTTTACCAAGTTCTTTATTAATTCTTTAGTTTTAAAAATGTGTTTTATGCATTATCCGCCCACGTCGTCGATGTTTCAAACTCATTGAAATCTTCTTAATATCACATTTATTTTTCTCCGACTCCATACCATATTCAAGACGTGGTGTGGGAACTATGACCGCCCCTTGTGAAAACAAGATGCATAATTTTGCCTGTCTTTGGCAAATAATATTTGTGTTGTATACAAGTTGCTTTTTTCTACCATGTACAACTCATTTTGCGCTTCACATCCAAGAAAAAATCTACAGGACTCTACATTAAGCAAAAAAATATTGTACTAAAAGTACTAGATGATATTATAACCTAAAAAGTGCTTTTATCAAAATGAAAAGTGACCCTACACAAATGAGAGAGATTATCTAACTTTTTTCACTTAAATCTAAATTTTATCAACAATTAGAATCCACTTTTTTTAATTCGAATAAAGAAAAAAATATTTATTGTTTCCAAATATAGCAATTACTCCAATTTGAAGCAATTGTCCGGTTTCGATGAATGCACGAAAGGACCACTTCAGTATTAGGATTTACAGGTGAAATAAGTCACTTTTCGATCAAAATAGAAAATATTTCAAAAAAAAGAATTATCTTGAATATTTAACTTTTAAACCAAACTAGATATAAATGCCAAGCTAAAGTCAGATTTATCCACATATTAAAAATTAAATAAAAATAAATATTCTAACTCAATTTGTGATATGTTAATCGAGAATTATCTTGAATATTTCCTAAAATGGGTGTTGTTTAATTCAATCTGGATACAATTTTATAGTTAATAATCAATAAATAAAATAAAATATTTGAATAAGCATACATTGCATGTCATAATATAACAGTTTATGCATCAATGAATTCTGTCTAATATTTTTTTATGTAAATGAGAAATTTACAATCAAATTAACTTTTCATTTATATGTTATTTTTATATTAATAATAAAAAATTTCTATTATATGAAATATGCCTACAAGATAGTTACATTAAATTAAGAAATATTTATTATAAGTTTTTAATCTTATAAATCTAACTATATATAAAAGGATACATCTTTGGATTTTGTTTTAGTAAGTTTGATTTATTTTATTCTTATTTTGTTAATTATTATTTTGACATTATATTAATATCTAATTTCATTAATGATTTTTATTATGTTATGATTTATTTATGTTAGTGCTACTCTT
>QAOC01054075.1:87736-102046 GCA_003255005.1 Begonia fuchsioides | reverse complement strand
AATAGTAAGGAGAACGAGACTTCCCTGAGCTCAATCCTCTGAGTAGTCCTTAAAATCAGAAGCACGCAACAATGGTTCAGGTATGTTGGGGAAATACCATTTTTGAGCAACTGATCTTCTCGTGAATCCTCTTGTTGATTTATGTTTGCTTCCATTGATTATAGCATCTCCACTTGTTTATCCAAACGATCCTGCAACAACATTAAACCACCCATGATATTATCTTGGTAAATTTCAATCGTACGAAAACTATTGGAACCTGTTTTATTTTCGTGGTTCTTCTGAGCTGTCTTTTTTTTTTCTTTGGCTTTATCATCGAAGACGACATTTCCAAGAGCGGTTCTTCTAACTGTTTGAATTGTTAGTGGCCTAACTATAATCGATAGTTCATTTCAAGCACTAGCCACTCCTGCCTTTCTGCACAGCTGAGGTTGTTAGCCCCTCCTAAAAGTGTGGTTCAGCCAATTACTCCAAAACCGTCTTAAGAATGCAGAATCAATCATAAGAGATAAAGCCTCATACTCATCCCCCCTCATCTAGATTATACAATTTATTAATATTATCTTGAGAGAGAAAGTCGGTCCTACCCCGCACCCAGACAGATTCGGGGTGCTCGGTGTCCATATTTGCATAAAATTCTTGAACCACATTTTCCACGACTTCCACGGGTTGCAGGGCAAAACTNACCCCGCACCCAGACAGATTCGGGGTGCTCGATGTCCATATTTGCATAAAATTCCCGAACCACATTTTCCACGACTTCCACGAGTTGCAGGGAAAAACTCAACTAGTGTTTTTTTTTATCACATGACCAACGTATTCTGTTTACTTGTTGAAATCAGAACCCATGAACTCGAGCCCTCGCTCAGCAGTGAAGGTTCGAGTCTCCCATTTCTCTCGCTGCTGTTTCTCCTCCTCGAATGACCTTTTTTATTGTGATCCGACCTTCTTCTTTCTGATTTTCTTCTATTTCGGCATTAGGAACAACATTCAACTTTGTCTGAGTTTGTCGAAGAATTTTGGTCGGTTTTTGAAACTTGAGGAAAAGGGTAATGTTCTAACCCTAAATACAGCAACAATTTTTCTTTTTTCTATCACATTTTTATTATTATTTTTATTATATCTACTCCTACATTAATTTAGACATGACATGACGATGCTACAACCTAATCCTTTTTTGACTTAAAAGTAACTTCTCTCAACAAAATAGAAACTAAATCTGAAAAAGATCACTACTAACCGAAACAAATGGGTTGCCTCCCATTTAGCGTTTGGTTTTACGTCCTCAGCCCGACCTTCTTTCATCCTTTCATTTCTCATTTTCTAAACTCACCACGTCCAGATTGTTCTCTCTGTTCTTAGCTTCAAAATATGGTTTAACCCTCTGCCCATTCACCTTAAAATGATTTCCATTCTCTGAGTTTCTTAACTCAACCGTGCCATATGGAAAAATTTCTACAACTTCAAAAGGTCCAGACCACCGAGACTTTAGTTTTCCAGGAAATAGCTTAAGCCTAGAATTATATAAGAGTACTTTGTCACCCTTTTCGATTTTCCAATTTTTCAATCTCTTGTCATGTCACTTTTTTACCTTATCCTTGTAAATCGAGTTGCTGCAATACGCTTCATTTCTTAATTCTTCCAATTCATTTAACTCCAACAACCGATTTAATCCAGCTTTATCTGTGTCCAGATTCAATGTTCTTAGCGCCCAAAATGCCTTATGTTCCAGCTCAACAGGTAAGTGACATGCCTTTCCATACACCATCTTATATGGTGTAGTTCCGATTGGTGCCTTATATGCTGTTCGATATGCCCATAACGCATCGTCCAATTTTAAAGACCAATCTTTTCTGCTTGGGTTGACCACCTTCTCTAGAATTCTTTTAATTTCTCTGTTAGTTACTTCGGCTTGTCCATTGCTCTGTGGATGATAAGCAGTAGATACCTTGTGTCGAACTCTGTATTTTTTGACAAGCTTTTGAAAAATCTTGTTGCAAAAATGTGATCCCCCATCACTGATAATCGCTCTTGGTGTTCCAAATCTCGTAAAAATGTGCTTTTTTAAAAACTTTATCACTGTCTTCACATCATTCGAAGGTAATGCCACAGCTTCAACCCATTTTGATACATAATCTACAGCCACCAAAATGTATTGATTTCCAAATGATGATGGAAAAGGCCCCATAAAATCTATTCCCCAGACGTCAAAGATTTCCACTTCACTAATATTCTGCAAGGGCTAATCGTGTCTCCTCGTAATATTTCCAACTCTTTGGCACCTATCACAATTATTAGCAAAGTCATGAGCATCTTTAAAAATTGATGGCCAATACAAACCCGATTGTAGGATTTTTGCTGCTGTTCTAGCTCCTCCAAAATGCCCTCTGTATGGGGCGGCATGACATTGTTGCAAAACGCCTTGAATCTCTTCATCTGGAACGCACCTACGAATCAATTGATATGCACATGTTCTAAACAAGAAAGGTTCATCCCAAATGTAATGCTTTACATCCGATAAAATTTTTTTTTTTCTGATAAGAGTTATAATCTGGATGAATAATTCCACTAACTATAAAATTAACAAAATCAGCATACCAAGGAGTCTTCATAATGCTGACCTTAAACAGGTGCTCATCCGGAAAATCTTCTTTTATTAATTTGTCCTCCCATAGATTAGCATTTTTTTCCAATCGAGAAAGATGATCAGCAACATGATTTTCACAGCCCTTTCGATCCTTTATTTCTAGATCAAACTCTTGTAGGAGTAAAATCCATCTAATGAGTCTCGGCTTTGCATCTTTTTTTGTAATCAAGTACCTAATTGCAGCATGATCCGTGTACACCGTGATTTTAGTCCCAATTAAATATGATCTGAATTTATCAAATGCGTAGACCACAGCAAGCAATTCCTTTTCAGTAGTGGTGTACTTTTTCTGTGCTTCGGTCAATGTCTTGCTCGCATAATAGATAGATCTGAAAATTCCTTCTTTCTTTTGTCCAAGAATCACGCCCACTGCATAATCACTTGCATCACACATCAATATAAATGGAGAAGACCAATCAGGTGGCACTACAACTGGAGCCGAAACCAGCTTTTCCTTCAACGTGTTAAATGCAACAAGGCATTCATTATCAAAGTTAAACTCCTGGTTCAACTCCAATAGCTTGCATAGTGGCTTGGTAGTTTTTGAGAAGTCTTTTATAAATCTTCTATAGAATCCAGCATGTCCAAGGAAGCTTCTTATTCCCTTTATATTCTTTGGTGGAGGTAATTTTTCAATTACTTCAATTTTGGCCTTATCTACTTCTAGCCCATGCCGTGAGACTTTATGACCTAGGACAATTCCTTCTTCTACCATGAAATGACACTTCTCCCAATTCAACACAAGATTTACCTCCATGCATCTTTGTAGAACCCTTTCTAAATTTCTTAGGCATGCTTCAAAAGTTTCTCCAACTACCGAGAAATCATCCATGAATATTTCCAGAATATCCTCTGCCATTTCGGAAAACACAGCCATCATGCACCTTTGAAAAGTTGCAGGTGCATTGCATAACCCAAAAGGCATCCTTCTAAATGCAAACGTTCCAAAAGGGCATGTAAAAGTTGTCTTTTCTTGGTCCTCGGGTGCGATCATAATTTGATTGTATCCAGAATACCCATCTAGAAAGCAGAAAAACTCATTTCCAGCAAGTCTATCAAGCATTTGGTCTAGAAAGGGCATAGGAAAATGGTCTTTCTTTGTTGCCTTATTAAGCTTCCTATAATCCATGCATATCCTCCAACCAGTCACTTGTCTCGTAGGGATCAACTCATTCTTCTCGTTGTTTATAACTGTGATGCCACCCTTTTTTGGGACACAATGGATTGGGCTAATCCAAGAACTGTCTGAAATAGGATAAATTATGCCTGCATCCAGCCACTTTAAAACTTCTTTCTTGACCACTTCTTTCATCACCGGATTTAACCTTCTTTGTTGCTCGACAGAAAAATTAGCTCCCTCTACCAGCATAATTTTATGCATGCAAAAACTTGGGCTGATTCCTTTGATATCTTTAATTGACCAAGCAAAAACATTTTTGAATTTCTTAAGCAAGTCCACCAAATCCCGTTCTTGCTGCATGGTCAATAAAGATGAGATGATAATTGGAAAAGTATTCTGCTCACCTAGGTATGCATACTTCAAATTTAATGGCAGCTTCTTTAACTCAACTGTTGGGATTTCTTCCTCTTCTGAATTGATTTTTATGTCTCTAATTTCCATCACTTGATAAAAACCCGAAGCAGCAACTTTTTCATGAGTCTCTGGTTTGGTTCCTTCATCACTATCAATCAAGAAACAATCTTCATCATCTTCCTCCGGGAACTTCATTGCTTTAAGAACATTAAAGGTGACGTGTTGATCTTGAACTCGCATAGTTAGCTCCCCTTTTTGTACATCAATTAACGCTCTCCCGGTAGCTAGAAATGGTCTCCCCAGAATGATCGGGACTTCATAGTCAGCCTCATAGTCTAGAATTATAAAATCTGCAGGAAAAATGAATTTGTCAACCTTGACCAGCACATCTTCAATTTTTCCTTGAGGGTTAGTCACAGATCTGTCCGCAAATTGTAATCTGACAGTGGTGGGTCTTGCTTCTCCAATTCCCAGCTTTTTAAATATAGACATAGGCATGAGATTTATGCTTGCTCCCAAATCACATAATGCTTTACCAAAATAACTATTCCCAATTGTGCAAGGGATGATAAAGCTTCCTGGATCTTTTAATTTTGGCGGGAGCTTGTTTTGTAAAATATAGCTTGTTTCCTCCGTCATTGTCACAAGCTCAAATTCTCCCAACTTCCTTTTCTTGGAGAGAATATCTTTCATGAATTTAGCATAGTTCGGCATTTGCTCCAACGCTTCAACTAATGGAACGTTTATATGCAGTTGTTTTAGCACCTCAAGAAACTTCTTAAATTTGTTGTCCTCCACAGATTTTTGCAAACGTTGCGGAAACGGAGGTGGATGCTTAAATTCAGCAAGTGGCTGTTCAGATTGATGTCGTGGTGTAGCAGTATTTTCCAGCACAAGTTCTTTTTCAGCAATCTTCAATGAGTTTCCAGTTACTTGTTTTTCATCTATCACCTTTTCTTCTTTATTAATCTGATTTGTAGGAGTATCCACCACCTTTCCAGATCTCAACATAATTGCTTTGCATTGCTCTTTTCCTGCTCTTCGATTAGGGGTGAGCATAATAAAACCGAACCGGTAAACCGAACCGAAACCGGTAAAAATAACCGAAAAAAATCGGTTTTTCATTTTAAAAAATACTGCTTCGGTTTGACATATAAAAAACCGAACATTTTTTAGTATTTTTCGGTTTATCCATTTAAAACCGAGTGAAAACCGAACCGGCTGCCCAAACCCTAACCTAATAAAATCTGCTGCCTCTCTCGTGTTGCGTCGATTGCCGCCCGCCTCTCGTAGTCGTCGCCCGCTTATCGTCTCCCGCCTCTCGTCGTCGCCTCTCGTCGCCGCCTCTCGTCGCCCGCTTCTCGTCGCCCGCTTCTCGTCGCCCGCCTCTCGTCGCCAGCTTCTCGTCGCCCGCTTCTCGTCGCCCGCTTCTCGTCGCCTCGGGTTAGTCGTTTCAAATTTCTGTTGATTCATAAGCTGATTCATGTTGATCAGTAGCCTACTGATTTCATGTTGATCAAATTTCTGTTGATTCATTTGCTGATTCATGTTGATTTGTTGGGCCATTTTTACAGTTAAGTTTGATTCTAATTCTTTTAAATGGTAACGACAGTGCTACGAACATTGCATATTTGTGATCAATTTATAGGATTCTCGAAAGTCTAGAAGTATTGAGTGGGGTAGAATTAAGGTGGGCCAATTTCCAATCGGCCAATTTTGTCAAGATTAACCATTTTTAGTTTGTTTTTCCAATCAGTAGCCTACTGATACATTAATGTTTGCTGATTCATGTGGATTCATGTTGATTCTTGCTGATTCATGTTGATTAATATGTTTGTTGGCTTTCCAGAAAATCAAATGTTTGCTGTTTTGTTGTTTTGTGTTAATTTGTGCTGATTTTAAGTTGTTTTAGTGTTGCTTTGATAGTTGTTGGGTTAAATTTTTGTTTTCTATCAATGATGTTAATGTCTTTTTAATTGATTGGTTGTTTTAGGATGGAAAATTATAGTGAAACTCAAACTTTAGAGAGCAATACTCTTGCCTCTACTTCTATCGAAAGGAAGAGAAAAAAATCAGATGTGTGGAAGCATTTTACTGTTATTGAAAGTGATGATCCTAGCAATCCTAGAGCAAAATGTAACCATTGTTCACAAACATACGCATGTCATACATCAAAGAATAGAACAACTAATTTGAAAAAACACACGCAGAATTGCAAAAAATTGTTGGCAAGTCTTGATTCGAAGCAGAAGACTTTAAGCTTTCAAAATGATGAAATGGGACCGAAATTAGCATGTTTTAGTCTAGCAACTTGTCAAGACCTACTCACAAAGATGATTATTATTGATGAGTTGCCTCTAAATTTTGTTGAAGGAGTGGGTTTTAGAGCATATTCTCAATACATCCAACCTAAATTTTCTTTACCTTCTAGATTTACTATTGCAAGAGATGTTATGAGTCTTTATGATAAGGAAAAAATGAAGTTGAAAGCGTACTTTGAAAAAACATCTCAGCGTGTTTCCTTGACTACTGATACATGACTTCCATTCAGAATTTATGTTACATGGTGTTAACTGCTCATTATATTAATGATGATTGGATCATGCATAAAAAGATTATTAATTTTTTCTTGATTCCGAATCATAAAGGAGAAACAATTGGTAGAGAAGTTGAAACATGCTTGGTTGAATGGAAAATTGGAAATGTCTTGACTGTTACAGTAGATAATGCTTCTTCGAATGATGTTGCGATTTCACATGTAATTAAAAGTGTTAGAATTTGGAATGGGTTGGTTTTGAATGGGGAACATATGCATATGCGATGTTTTGCACACATTTTGAATTTGATTGTTTCCGATGGTTTAAAAGATCATCAAGAGTCTATCATGAGAGTTCGTAGAGTGGTGAAATATGTTAGATCTTCACCAGCACGGTTGCAACTTTTCATCAAGTGTGTTGAAAATGCTAAAATCACTTGCAAAAGTAATGTTTGTTTGGATTTGCCTACGAGATGGAATTCTACATATTTGATGTTAGAAAGTGATGAAAAGTTTGAAATTGCTTTTGAGAAGTTAAGTGAAAATGATAGTCATTATCTCGCTGATTTGGTTGGAGAAAAACCTCCTACAAAGCAAGATTGGTCTAATATTCGAGAACTTATTAAGTTTTTGAAAGTTTTTTACGATACAACTGTAATTGTTTCGGCCTCCTCACATGTTACTTCGAATATTTATTTCAGTGAAGTATGCTATTTGAAAAGGGTTATCCAAGATTTCGCTAAATGTGACAATGTCGTATTGAGTAAAATGGCTATTGCAATGCAAACAAAGTTTGACAAGTATTGGGGAAGTTGTGATAAAATTAATTTCATGATGTATGTGGCTGTAGTGTTAGATCCTAGATGGAAAACACAATTTCTGAGACATTGTCTTACCGAGTTTGTTGATGATGAGAAGGCAACAGAATTAGTGAGACAAGTAGAGATTGTGCTTCAAAAGTTATATGTTGAGTATAAAGGTGATTTGAGCTCGGAAATGTTAGATGACAATGTTTCTAACCCAATTGAGTTGACATCATCGTTACCAAGACAAAGGAATTTGTCTCACAACAAGGTTTATGAAGAATTTTGCAATCGACATAATGAGCAGAATGTTTTAAATAAGAAGCGTGAAATTGATCTATATTTATCAGAAGGATTGGAAACACTTTCAGACGAAGAAGATATTTTGAAATGGTGGAAAATGCATTCGGTGAAATTTCCAATATTAAGTAAAATTGCAAGGAATGTATTGGCTATTCCTATTTCGACGGTTGCTTCGGAGTCGGCCTTTAGTAACGGAGGACGTGTCCTAGATGCATTTCGTAGTTCTTTATCACCAAAGACAGTGGAGACACTTATTTGCACACAAAGCTGGCTTCGATCATCCAATCAACTTCTATCCGAAATCGATGATGTAGTTGATGATGTTGATAATTTTAAAAAAGGTTTGTATTTTTTTTAAGTGAAAATTTCAACGGTTGTTTTTTTAATTACAATTCGTCTTTTGCAGACTTTAGTCATCATGCCGCATCTAATGAGTACATCAAAATCGAGTAGTCTCCGACTAACAACTTGTATGGTTTCTATTTTCTTCAATGATAGAATATTTTATAAATTCATATATTTTACTAATTTAATTTAATTCTTTTGCAGGCCTAAAATCATCTAATGGAGAGAATCAACAATTATCATTTTGATGACTCGAAGACTTCTATGTTTTACTTATGCATTTAGGATGACTAAAGTTCTAGCAATCATATGTTTTTTAACTTAAAGTTTAGTTATTTTTTGTTGATGATATTATTTGAATCAATGCTTTTATGTTTATTGAACTTAAAGTAAGTTAATTTCTTTTTGTTGATGATATTATATGATGAGTCGAGTTTATTTAACATTACATTGTTTCCTAAAATTTATAAAATTATATATATTATTTTGTGTAGTAAGTAAAACCGAAACCGAACCGAAACCGAACCGAAATATCTGGTTCGGTTCAGGTTCGATTTTTATGTATATTTTCAACTAATCGGTTCAAAATTCGAAAACCGAAAACTAGTCGGTTCGGTTTCAATTTCAGTGAAAACCGAACCGAACTGGTAAATGCTCACCCCTATCTTTGATTGGGTGGCTCGGTATCACTAGGTAAGCTTCCTGGTTGTCTTTGATGTAAATTTTGAGCCAATTGCCCCATCTGAATTTCCAGATTCTTAACTGATGCAGCTAGATTCTTCAAGATAATTTCGGTTTGCGCCGCATACTCCTTGGTAAGAAAATCAGATTGCTCCGTCTGATTGTTTTTGAAAACATGCTGTGAACTTCCACCGAACTGTGTAGTTTGATATTTGTTTGATGTCGGTGCTTCATTTTGCTGATTCCATCTGAAATTTGGGTGATTCCTCCATCCAGGATTGTACGCATTTGAGAATGGGTTATTGCCACGATTGAAATCAGCAACATAACTCACTGATTCAGGGTTTGCAGGGCAGACATCATATTCGTGAGCTTCTCCACATAAAATACAAGATGACTCCTTTCCAGGTACTCATTTGGCCATAATCTTCAGTGAGTTTTCCAAAGAATTAATTTTTGCAGTTAAGGCTGTCATTTCATCAATGGCATAAACTCCGGCATTGCTTTTTGGGACTGAGTCTCGACTACTTGGATCCCTCCCGACAGAATCTCGGCCAGCAGGCCATTGATAATTGTTTGCTGCCATCCTCTCTAATAATTCATATGCTTCATTGTAGGATTTTGAAAGGATCGTGCCGTTTGATGCTGCATCAATAACAGATCGTGTTTGACCGTCGAGGCCATTATAGAAAACTTCAAGTTGCATCCAGTGGGGAAGACAATGATTTGGGCACCTTCTCAGCAACTCCTTATAACGATCCCAAGCCTCATATAATGTCTCCTAATGTAGTTGTTTAAAATTGATTATTTCATTTCGCATTTTTGCTGTCTTAACTGGGGGATGATATTTGACAATAAACTTTTGTGCTAGCTCGGCCCAGCTTGAAATAGAGTTTGACGGTACGCTGTTTAACCAATCCAGGGCTCGGTCTCTTAGTGAATACGGGAATAAAGTCAGCCGTAAAGTTTCTGTAGTAACACCGGGAAAACTGAACGAGTCGCAAACCGAGCCAAATGTCTTCAAGTGTCTATGTGGATTTAAGGTTGCAGACCCGCTGAATTGCCCCACAGTATTCAGCATTTGAAACATAACCGGCTTAAGCTCAAACCGGATTCCTCCCATATCTCTCCTCTGAATTCCCGGATTCAGTTCATCCAGCGATGGCATTGCAAAGTCTTGGATCGGACGATCCCGATCATCTAAATGTTGAGCAATATTTCTTTCCTCATTTTCTTCAGCCATGATTTCG
The DNA here is from genome assembly GCA_003255005.1 of Begonia fuchsioides. Classification (NCBI taxonomy): domain Eukaryota; kingdom Viridiplantae; phylum Streptophyta; class Magnoliopsida; order Cucurbitales; family Begoniaceae; genus Begonia; species Begonia fuchsioides. The sequence continues at coordinate 91,947 of QAOC01054075.1, read as the reverse complement.
TCTTTGACTTGCTTTTGCTCACGTCTTCTCGCACGGAATGTCCTTTCTATTTCTGAATCGTAGATGATCAACTTTTTGTCGGTTTCACCAATCATATAATATGTAAAACCTGAAAATTATACGAGAGCAGTGAATAATTTTTTTTTTTTTTCAGCAAAACAAATTCAATTAAATCTATCCCCGGCAGCGGCGCCAAAAAGTTGTTAGCTATTTTTTTTCTTTGCGTAACGCAAGTGCACGTATCGAACAAGTAATATAGTAATAAACGGATGTCGAACCCACGAGGACAGTCACTAAATTTGATTTGCAAAATAAAGTTCGATTATATTATCACAAATTTACGTTTTTTTAATTAAGAATAATTGACTAATTGCACGTTTTTAAAAGAGTATAATTTTGTTTTTGAAAATATAAAAATTGGTTAAAGCTAATCTCCCTTGATATGAAATTTTTTATCAAATAAATTTCTCTTGACTAATTGACATATTTATAGAGTCGAGATCCTTCCGAATTGCTCGACGGTTAAATCGACTATAATCGATTAGATATAAAGCAATATATAATAAATCTAACACGTTAAAACGAAACCTTTAGCCATGAAACTTGTATCCTTCCGATAAGAAAATAATCAATCTTGTATCCTTCCGAATTCTAACGATTTTTTCTACTTTGTACGGTGTTTGTTTAATCAATCAAGATCCATAAGAAAGCAAAAAGAAAATTCACATCAAGTTCGATCAACTCTAACCAAAACGGAAGTTAGTTCATAAAGAAATTCAATATAAACATATTTTTGCAAAGCATAACGAAAATACTGAGAAACTTTAGACGATTTTTCGTCGGAATCTTTACGTTGCTCCTTTCCTCTGCGATTTTCTTCTTGCCTTTCTCTGCTCTTTCTCGTCTTCTTTCTCTCCTCCTCTTCTCCTCTTTCTCGCTGCGTTTTTAACTACCCTTTGATGCAGCCATAATAAGAGCTTTAATTGTTCACCATTAATTTAGAATTTCAGCAGCCAACTTTCTCATTCTTCCAACGTTTCCGACTCCACTTAGCAAAGAATTTCAGCAGCTTAATTAATTATCTTCAATAGAAACGGAAAGGTCCTTGCTAAATGTTGTAATGCTCTTTGATTGCAATTTAAAGCCCTTCAATGTCATTGAAATGCCACCATCTACAATTTATGCAATCATTCTTCTTCCAATAGAGCTGCCAACAAATCAAATTTAACGTTATTGATAACAATTCAGCAGCAAACACTTCCAATAATAACTAAAACCGATTGAAAATTGTAATTTCTAAATTAAGTCAATTTTCACCCAACTTTCCTTATAATTTATCCTAAAATCAACAAGATTGAGTAAAAATTCAGCCAATTTCATATAAATATTTGCCGAAATGGACGAGTCAACACAAGCTTGTCGAGATTTTCGAGTCTAGCATACCGAGCCTAATCGAGCCGAGATTGTCGATTTTTTTTTAATTTTTTGGCTCGAGCCGGTTTGCGAGTCTCAATCTTATTCGAACCAAGCCCGACTCTAGCCGATCAAGCCTAAACGAACTGAGCCAAACAAGCCTAACATACGTACATAACATTGATTTATATTTAATTTTTTAAAATTTTTTGTATTATATTATTTGAAAAATTAATGAATAATTAAACACTTAGTAATATAATGTAAATATTATTAGAATATTTAATATAAAAATATATTTATTATTATTCAAAAAAATTACATGTCATTGAAAAACTAAATTTTATAAAAAAAATTAACATTTGCATCACTACATATTAGATACATTTGGAGCTAACATTCGAGCTAGTCGACTCGAGCCTAGAAGGCGAGCCCGGCTCTAGCCCAAATCTTGGGCTCGCAAGTTGGCTCGCCAGACTAAAAAACCCCAAGCTCTCTAGCTGACGAGCCCCCACTCGCTAGACTCGAGCTTGGTCTGATTCAAGCTCATTGTTTGATAATTTAAGTTCTGTCTTGTGACCAATTTGTGAGAAAATATATTGACACTAGTTTTAGACGAATTTCTTATAGTACATTATGAAGTAACATCATTAAAATTTACAATAATATGAAAAATGAATTGATTGCTTTATTCTCTCATACATTTATTATGTGTATTTGTATTACTTCTGACCTAATGTACTCAGATATAGAGTCGTAACTTCTCATTTCATTGATGAGAAATTACAACTTAATAAAAGAATATTATGATTTTAAAGTTGTAAATATCTTCATAGTGATATCACTATTTGTCGATATATTGTGAATATTTTACAAGAATATAATATTAGAGATACAATGTTTTACTTTAAATAATGTTTCCGTGAACAATGTTTGTGTTTATTAATTTAAAAGATTATTTCTTGTCAATCTTCTCTTTTTCATATTTGCGTTTGTAATACTTTGAATTTAATTGTTAAAGATGATATGCAATTTATTTCACCGCATATTGACACAATTAGAATTGTAATTTCTTTTAATACTTCTTCTAACACCCGACAATAAGACTATAGTGTTTTCTGTAGTTACGAAAACTACATTAAAAATAAACTTTCTAATTTATTTATTTCTTACGAGCATAAATATTGTGTTTTTCGTTCATTTTCTTTCTCTTATGTCGCGTCTACAACAAGTTGAGATTTTAGTATTAGACAACCACTAAATTGTATGAATATAATTTATAAAGAAACTGATAGCGACGTTCATTTTTATAATTTCGATAAAAATGAACTCAATATTTTCTTAGACACTCGTTAACAACTTTCTCGTGATAATACGTTTGATATTTTTGGTTGGTGAAAAATAACGTGGTAGTATATCCTATTCTTTCTAAATTCGCACGAGATTTACAATACATTCTGTTTGCATTGTGTCTTTTGAGTTTGCTTTTAGCGAAAAAAATTAAAAATTTAGAATTCGAAAACTATTAATTTTTTAAGTTTTAAGCTGTAATTTTATGTAATATTTTACACTTGTAATAAGTAGTTATGCAAATGTCAATTGTTTTTGTAAAATTTAATTTCTCAATGTTATGTAATTTTTTTAAATTATAATAAATATATTTACATTACATTATTCATTAGTTTTTCGAATAACATAATACAAAATTTTAAAAAATTAAATATAAATTAAGATTATTTACGTATGATAGGCTCGTTTGACTCGGCTCGTTGAGGCTCGACAGGCTCAGACAGCTCGAGCTCGACTCGAATAGCTCGAGGATCCAGAAATTTTTTGGCTCGCCTTGCTCTAGCAGGCTCAGATGCTAGGTTAGTACCCATTTAATTGTCAATCACGTGTTAGATAGAAAAAAAATTACAAGTGTAAAAAATTACATAAAATTACAGTTTATAACATAAAAAATTAATAGTTTTCTAATTCTAAAATTTTGAATTCTTCCGCTAAAGCACCCTCTCGTTGTTGGTCTTTCGTAATGACATTGCTCCAGTGTTTTATGCATATTAGTGCATTCACGAGATCCGCTGCAAGACTTTCTGTCGTTCGTTGTACACGCGTCCACCTGCACTAGAACCAAACTCGGAAGATATAGTAAAAACAAGAATAAATCGTGTGCCATTTTAGAAAGAATATGATATGTCACCACATTATTTTTACACAAACCCAAAATATAAAACGTATCATTGTGAGAAAGTTGATAACGAGTGTCTAAATAAATATCAAGTTCATTCTTATCGGAACTATAAAAATGAACGTCGCTATCAATTTCTTCATTAATTTTATCTATATTATTTAGTGGTTGTCAAAAACTGAAACCACCACTAGAGCTAGAAGAGAAATGAGACAAAGAAAATGAATGAGTAACACAATATTTAGTCGGTAAAAAACAAACAAAAAATGAATGAGTAACACAATATTTAGTCGGTAAAAAACAAACAAATCAAAAATTTTGTTTGTTAATGAAATTTGAGTAATTATAAAAACTAGACCTAAGTCATTAGAAACTTTATCAAACATTAATTTATAATATTTTATTTTATATTTGAGATGCATAATGCAAGCAAATAAAAAATATTAGGTATATCAATGTAATATTTTTTAAATTTTATTTCTATTTTATCTACTCTTTCTAAAAATTCATTTACTTTTTTATATCTATTAAAAATACCTGTTAGGTTTCTAAAATAAGAACTAACAAGATGCATAATTGGATAATATATTTTTGAATATTCTTTAGTAGA
>QAOC01054075.1:63034-87453 GCA_003255005.1 Begonia fuchsioides | reverse complement strand
CTCCTCCTCCTCCTCCTCCTCCTCCTCCTCCTTCTTCTTAGTTGCAATATAAACCTGTTCATAGTTTGGATGCTTTGAATTATCTCTGGTATGCCTTTGTATGGAAATGAACATGGTATACTTTTTAACTGCAACGAGTTGACCATTTAAAAGCACTTTCAGACTATATTATAAGTCACCTTATTGTGTAGTACAAATTTCCTACCATCCACTTTCTCTCATCCACTTTCTCTTATTTTAACTTTTTTTCTCTCGCCTTCAGACTATATGTTTTGCACTAATGCAACCCTAAATGTTTTTCAAATGCTTTCTTCCTTTTCACGTCAACTGTTTTTCATTTATCTTGGATAAGATCAGTAGCCTCCAAGGGTCTTATATCTTTGTTTGTTTCCTTCTAGCATCTACTATATTTGGTTTATACATTGATATACGAACTTAAATTAAGCACCAGTCTTTGAACTTCGTTTTTTAAAGGCTTAGTGATTAATGGTATTTTCTTTTATTCCTTGGTATGAGTTGGTTATGATATGTCACATATAAATAACAAAAGGCACAAGAACTTAAAATATATTTAGGAGGGAGTTCTATTTTTCAGGTTAATATTCTTTTGACTTGTACATATCACTTGTAACTTACGGCCCAATATATAATGCCTGCGATACACTTAGCCTTTTTTGGAATTCTTTATTAATTTATATTGCTGACTTATACATCTTCATCTTACTTGGAAACTACCGTGTAGCTCTAATGTTCTATATCCGTAACCCATTAGGTATCTAACTTAATGGTTCTTTTAATTATAAATTTGGTGTACTTGATCTTAGGGAGCTTGCAAAAGATTTTGTGGTAGCTGGAACAGCATCAGAGTCTCTCCATGGTGCTTGTGAATCATTGTTCAAGCCTGACATGGTATCTCACGAGCTTTGGCCTTGATCTCCTTGCTAATGGTTGCACATAGTAATGTTAAACGAGGGTTTTAAGATGACATGCATAATCTAAAGGAGCAGTCTGAAATTCAGAAAAATCAAAGATTTTATGCTCTGTATCTGATCTGTTACTAGATATGCATCATTCTTATTTGTACTATTCTTTCTGTTGCTTTGTCTCTTTATAAAGCACATGGCCACATTTTTTTATGAACAAAGAGAAACACATTAAGTTATTTGTTATGTTGCAGACTATGATCAAGACGTGTTAAAACAATGAGAATATTTCTAAGGTTGATTACAACGTGGTGTTGATTTTTGTAGCATATGTATGTATGCCACTAGAAGCAAAATAAGCATGTACCCAAATATATTGCAGGAACCGGAAGACCTGTTTGAGACTGTTTCTCAAGCGCTACTATCATCTGTAGATCATGACTGCTTGAGTGGATGGGGAGGCCATATCTATCTCGTGTAAGCCTTTTTCCTTTCATTCTGAGATTTTAGTTTATGCGTGCTTTCTTTCCTGATTATTTTGATTTGTTATTACACTGCAGAACACCCACAGAAGTAAAAGAGATGGTCTTGAAGGGCTGGATGGATTAAAACTCAAATGCGTGGAGACCATGTTTTTTAATTTCTATTTTTCATATTGGGCACTTGAATTTTTCCAGTGACGAATTATGGGTTCCAATTTGCAAAGAGAATTCTTGTTAATTTATGCCTGGATTGTGATTTTGAAGTACCTCTTTCTGTCTTGCCAGTTCTTTACATGATTAAAATTTACCCTACAGGGTATTTTAAGCAGACAAGTCTATCTCTCTCTGCCAATGAAACTATAGTTAGCGATCCTTGTCAACTGCCTGTAATGTAAAAAAAGGTTGATATGACGTTTTGAAATCTCTCCATGAATTTCTCCCACAGCTAGAACTTCTCCTACGCCATCACTATCATCTATATGATTGAGCGCATCAGCAATGCTTATAGAGTTATCCTCTTTCTGCTTTCCTTGTTGAATTTTCTGTCTTTCGGACAGTCCCTCTTGAAGTGACCTTGTTGGTCGCACTCATAACAATTAGGGGTGGACGTGGTCTGGTTTGGTCCGATTTTTGGAGGAAAAAGGACCGGACCATTAAAATTCGGTTTTTAAAATTTAAGACCAGGACCAAAATTATAGAGAAACAAGACCGGACCAAGACCGGACCATAAATTCGGTCTTGGTCCTGTCCGGTCTTGGTTTTTCAAAGAAAAAATTACATAACCAATTCTATAATTTGTCAAAGAACAAAATCTTGATAAAGTACATAACTAATTTAGGGGAAAATACATAACTAGATCCAAAGAGAAATGTTGATAATTTGTCAAAGAAATAGATAATCAAATGTTGATAATTTCATAATAAAAAAAAGTACATAACAAATTTGATCAGTCTCTCGCTAATAGAAATTGCTTTGCACGAAAAATATCTTGATAAAGTATGTTCCATCTTGACATTTCCCTGAATTAATTTATAAACGCGTATAAGTAACCAAAACTATAATAATTTTTGTACAAGATAAACTATGAAAGAAGATAAACTAGTCTTGGGCACATTCTAAAGTCATAGTTTTTATACTTCTCCTGATATAACAAAATCAAATCTTAATGTCATGAGAAAAGTTACGAAAGTTTATTAAGTTCTATGAAAACTTTTTGAAATCACTCACCTACATGATTACCCGTCAACTTGAATTGGTTCGTTATCTTCGTCGATCGACGCATAATCTGCAAAATATAAGTTTGAAATTAATGTATAACAGATAACAATTACGAAAAATAATATTGGAACAATAAAATCATACCTTTATCAAAATCATCCACAAAATCATCGAAATTATTTGAAAAATTCGTTGGGTTGCAAATCCAACTTTGAGTGCAAATAAGAGCCTCAACTGTTTTTGGAGACAACGAACTACGAAATGGATCAAGAATCCGTCCTCCACTACTAAAAGTTGGCTCTGAAGGAATTGTGGAAATAGGAATAACTAATATATCTTTCGCAATTTGACTTAATATTGGATATTTCGATGAATTGACTTTCCACCATGCCAAAATATCTGGTTTGTCAGGTAATGTTTCTAATCCTTCATCCAAATATTGGTCAACTTCAGTTCTCTTCTTTACGGCATGTAACTCATTTTTATGGCTTAAAAACAACTCGAGAACCTTGCTGTAAGTAAAAGTAGAAGTTGATGCAACACTTGTTGTACAATAATCTTGAGACAACTCATAACCCATATCAGACTTGTAATGACAATATAATTTGTCAAACACAATTTTTACTTGATTCACCAAATTACTTCCTCTATCAGTGTCAACTAATAAAGTAAGGCAATGTTGCAAGAAATGTAGTTTACATCTCGGATCTAAAACAGCTGCAACATACATCAAGAAATTAATCTTCTCACAACTTCCCCAATACTTTTCAAATTTTCTTTGCATTCCCACAGCTATTTTTCTCAATAAAGGGTTATCACACCCAGCATACTCCATGATAACCAATTTCAAATTGCATATTTCGCTAAAATATATATTTGAAGTAACATGCGAAGATGCTGAAACACTAACAGTTGCATCATAAAAAATTTTCAGAAACTTAACAAGTTCTCTTATATTTGCCCAATCCATTGTAGTAGGAGGTTTGTCTCCACTAAATTCACCAATATAATTGTTGTCGGTTTCCATTAGCTTGTCAAAAGCTTTCTCAAATTTTTCGGCATTTGCTAACATCAAATATGTAGAATTCCATCTCGTGCATACATCGAGTAAAACACTACACTTACGGGTGAAGATCGAACGTATTTAACTGCTCTACGTACTCTGCTAATACTTTCTTCGTGATCTTTCAAGCCATCACATACAATCAAATTCAATATATGAGCAAAACAACGCATATGCATGTATTCTCCATCCAAAAGCAAGCCATTCCAGTTTCGAACACATTTGATCAAATAAGAAATTGCAACATCATTTGCAGAAACATTGTCAACTGTAACAATCATCACATTGTCAATTTTCCATTCTAACAAATATCCTTCAATTTCTCTACCAATCGTCTCACCTTTATGATTCGAAATCAAACAGAAATTCAAAATTTTCTTATGCATAATCCAATCACAATCAACATAATAAGCGGTTAAAACTATATAACTTAAATTTTGAATAGAAGTCCATATATCTGTTGTCAAACATACTCGTTGCGAAGTTGATTTAAAGAACTCTTTCAACTTCATTTTCTCTTGTTCGTATAGGTTACAAACATCACGAGCAACGGTTCTCCTAGAAGGTAAGAAGAACTTTGGTTGCACATATTGAAATAATGCTTTAAAACCCGCTTTTTCAACAAAATTAAATGGTAATTCATCTGTAATTACCATCTTTGCAAGCAGTTCTCGACAAGTTGCAACACTAAAACATGAAAGTTGTTGTTTTCTGTTATCCATATTTTGAAAAGATAAAGTCTTTTGTTTGGCGTCTACCTTCGCCAATAATTTAGAACAAATTCGAGTGTGTTTTTTCAAACTCGATGTCCCATTTTTAATTGTATCACATGCATATTCCTTTCCGCAATGATTGCATTTGGCTCTAGGGCTGAAATTCTTATTATCACAATTTTCAATGACAGTAAAATGATTCCATACTTCTGATTTTTTCACTTTTTCTTTACGAACAATCGAACACTGACAATAGAAGAAGTAGAAAGAATCTTTGCATTTTCATTGCTACTTTCGGTTTCCATCCTATGAATTTAACAACTTATTAAACCAAAGATCGACTAATGGTCAAATAAAAAATATTATAGTAAAAAATAATGCATCACAACACAGACAAATTCAAAGCATTAACAAAACCAAAGCAGTAACAATCCAGTAATGAAGAAGAAAAATGAAAGCAACAACCCAAACAAGTAATTGTTCCCACATTTGAAATTAATCATTTGAAATTAATTTCAAAAATCAACTAGAAAAGTAATTTTTGATTACTAGAAAAGTAATTGTCTCACTGCTATCGTCTCTGCCTTAAAAAGTAATTGTCTCCCTGCCATCGTCTCTGCCTTAACAAGTAATTGTTGATTTTTGTCTGCAGTCAACACAGACAAAAATCAACTAGAAATCATGCAGAGACGACGATGGCAGGGAGTGAGGGAGAAACGACCGCACATTTGAAATTAATCATTTGAAATTAAAATACATCGTGCATACCTAAGTTTTACTACTTCAGCGGGTCGACGAGAGCGAGACGGAGAAGGCAAAGACGACGATGGCAGGGAGACACGACCGCACAAAGGCAGAGACGACGACGATGGCAATACCGCACAAATATGGTCTGCCGGCTGAACTTCGGGAGGAAGAGGAGAGGAGGCTGAACTTCGGGAGGAGGAGGGCTGTCGGCTGCGTAGTTACTAGTTAGGTTAGTTTTAGGGTTTCAGCCTTCAGGTTATAGTTTTTTAATTTTATGGGTCGGTCCGGTTTTCATGGTTTTTTTAAAAAAAACCGAAAACCGGACCAACAAATATGGTCCTTTAATTTTTAACCCGGTTTTAAATTTTTTTTTAGAAAAACGGACTAGAACCGGACCAAAGACGTCGGTTCTGGTCCGGTTCTTTGGTCCGGGCCGGTTTTGTCCACCCCTAATAACAATTCAATTTATTCCCTCTTGATTTCGACCTGCCCTTGAACTCCTTCCTTGATGAGTCTTTACTATGCTCTCTTCCTTTTCTCACCAGGCTCTGACCTTCATTCCTGTTATCTAGAGAGCTCTTTTTTAGTTCTCTAGACTTCAATGCATTACTAACATCATCTACACTGATGTTGCTCTTTCCATACAGCAGAGCATCAACAAAGGTTTCATAGGATGGCTGCAGAGAACACAACAATATCAATGCATTAATTATCGTATTGAACCCATTCAAGTGTGGATGAATGTTGACACATTCATGCATCTGCAGAGCAGACAATCTCTTCTTTGGATAAGACGATTGTCAATGATTTTGCAAAACAAGTTCCTCAAGCTTGTTCCAAGCTCATGTTGCTGTCAGCTGTGTTACAGTCTCCCGAAGAACATTATCTGTGACACTGACGAAGATAACACCTACAGTCCTTTCCCTCAAATCTGTCTTCTCCAAGTCCTTCATGCTCTCTGAAATTCTTCAACAACCTTCCACATCCCCAAGCTCATGTTACTGTAGAAGAAGTAGAAGGCACCATCTTCAACACCTAGCTTAACACATAAGATGAAGGTAAACTCTAATACCAAAATGTTAAGAAACTACCTACAAAATGTTGTTAATCCGAGAACATTAAAGATAAGAGAAGAAGAAAGAACACCAAAATTTTAATGAGGTTCGGCCAAGACTATGCCTATATCCTCGGAGCAGAATATCTTCAGTAATAACAGTTCACAGACAACAATAATCTTCTAGGGCTGAAGAGGAAAACTAGAAAAACAAAAAAAGAGCATAACACCTCACGTGCCCAGAACAAAGTAGCTAGTAGCTATTCCAATGATCTTTTATTGACCATGCTGGTCGTCTGGCCACACAAACACTTCTCTCCCCTCTTTCTCTCTCTCTAAGTGTGTGTGTTTTGCTCTGGCCAGACGACCTGCATGGTCAATAAAAAGACCATTGCAATAGATCGTCCTGCATGGTCAATAAACGAGCATAGAAGAAGAACAACTTTGGAGACTCAAATTGGAAAAGTTCCATTGATTTTACTGTACACAATCAAAACTACTAGAGAATGAAAGTGAATATATGCTGAAATCATCTCTATCTGCCTCAGATTTATGAACAATTTCCGCTGTATCTTCCTCTTCATCCTTGGGAAGCTGCAGCACAGACTCAGGGCCGGAGGATTAAAACTAAGCACTCTTATTTGTTCCCACTGGACTGTCAATTGTAAAGGAATGTTATTCCGAACTAGAATCGATTCATTTTGATTTGGAATAGGGCAACATCTTCGCTCCCTTATCCACAGCATCTCTCCATAGCCGGTACCGGATCCCCAACTTGTCGTAAGAAACAGGCATGTTCCAGATATTCTCGCCGGTAATCATGCGCTCTTGTTGACCAACCACCAGCCTTAGATCCTCGTTCAAAACCTGCAGGAATTGACTCATGAGCTTCGGAAATAACAAGTGTAAAAAATCTAAGAGACAACCTTAAAAGTATCATTACCTGTTCTGCGAAGTGCCTCCAGAGATAATGCATGAAAGGAATGTACTTGAGCAATGGGGCAAAATCGAGTGACATTCTATACAAAAGGCGGGTTTTGTGTCTCGATGAAGGTAAGCAGACGTGAAGTTGGTGAAGGTGAGTAGCGCATTGTTTGGCACTCTGCCCTTCGAGTTTCCCAGGCTTCGAGATTCCTATGGTGGATAGCACCATACAAGGCAGTTGAAACTCCATGTCTATTGGATATGGGTCCCAATATCCTTCCAGGCTAGAAGCAGGGGTCAAAAACTTCACCAAGCTGAGATTCAGAAGCCATTGAAACAGATAAGATTGTAGAAATTATTAAATTATTCTCAAAGCGGAGGTAATTTATCATTATATCAAAGCCATGAGTTCCAAACTCAAATATCTGTGGTCAAAATTCACACTTCTAACAAAAATGCTCGAGCAAGAACCAACACGAACATTAAAGTTCTTGTGAAGAAAATGTTAAAAAAACACAAGTGATCATTCTAGACCAAGTTTAAACTTTTGAACTTGTTGGAAAGATACCAAAAGCTAAGTAATTTAGACGGGATTGAATTAATGGCAAACCTGGGCACTGTCCATCCCTTGGCGAAGGTCGAAGTGTGAGTGAAAGGTGCATGGGCAAGATCCAGAAGATTGTCGAGAAGTAATCCATGCTCCACTGGAAGCTCCATGACCAGCTATGGTGTTCAGTAAATACAAAATCATTAAGAGGGGCACAAATTACAATGTTGAGCACCATTAACATTGACAATAAGACTTCTGTGCTTTCCTTTTTTGCCTACCTCAGCATGGATTTGAAAGCCTGGAGGAGGCTGTAAGGAAGGAATTTCATCCGCTGGAGGGTCATTTCCAGGCCAAATCCAGATCATCCCTTCTTTCTCGAAACACGGCAACGACTTTATCTTCACATTGAGTAATCGAGTTGATGGCATTTTTTCACATTTTCCGTCCGTCGAATATTCCCACCCTGAGATCCATTTTGGAATGACATTTTAACCAAACTTTTTAGTTAATCCTTAATATTGGTAGGGATAAACCGTGTTTTCAACTAACCGTGATATGGACATTGGATTCTACCCTCATTTACAGAACCGAGGTCAAGAGGACAGGCTCTGTGTGCACATGTGTTCTTAACACATCCAGGGTTGCCATCCTTTCCTCGAAAGATAACCCACGACTGTTCGAAACAGTCAATTGGAATCTGAGAGCAAGGAATATCCCATTAGCAATCCAAACATAAGCTCGCATTGAGCAAAGTTTGAGAAGTCTAACTTACCATGGTGTCAGTCTTCAAATCCTTCGAGAAAGCGACTGGATACCAGAAGTTTTTCAAGCGAGGGTGATAAGGTTGAACAGGTCCAGACACGTTCAAGCTTTTCCGATGAGATCTCTCGTTCAGAGCTTCGGTAGATGGAAAAGCTGCGGAAGGGGGAGAGTCATCCTCTTCTTTCCTTTTTATGCCTTCCAATAGCTTATCATTTACCAATGTTTCCATGTGAGCTAGTTTATCCAACGCAGTGGCAACTGTAGCCTCAGATATGTGAACCTGTTTTAGTTCATATGAAATGGTTTAGAGTCTCTCAGACCAACTCTTTGTAAAAAGAATTCCACAAAACTCAAAATCACAGACCTGTCTGTGGGCTTGTGCTAATTCATCCTGCAACCCAGCCAGATCCTTCTTCATGGTAGCAATGGACTTGAAATCACGGGCTAGAGGATTAAGAACTTCCACAACCTGCAACATGTTCTATTTGTGTAAGTTCCATCTAAGTCTAAGAATCATCAGCTCAACTCACGTCATTTTTAAAAACGATGTTACAGCAAAAGAATGTGGGTCAGCATGTATATTAAGGACACATTTTAGAGAAAGAAAGAACAGATGTCTAAATGTGGAAGCAGAGGGAGGGGGAGGACCTTGTCATGGAGGAGCATGATGGCCAGAACATCCTGACGGGCGCGCCAATCACAGTACTGAATATCGAATAAAACGACTTGGAGAGCTCCGTTGGATTGGTTGAATTTGGACCTCGGATCCTCCACATTGAATACCCTACTCCATCCACTCGTCCTCGCCAAAGCTGCCTCCTCTCCGTAAACCGCAAACACCCTGAATCCCCCTTTAGTGTCCTGAATTCCACATTTCCACAGCAATTAACCAAGCTTAGATACTACGAAGATCTCAAATGTAAGTACAGAGCAGACAACAATAAGCAGTTTGATTTCACAAGAGAAAGTAAAGCGAAAAATAATTCCTCCGATCAATTCAAAAGTGCTTCGAGACAAAGAAAGATCACCTTCTTAGGATAAATAGGTGATGATCTGGACGACGAAATCGGAATAGAGAGAGAGAGTGCAGCAGCAGTGGCTATGGCGGACATGGCGGAGGCAGCTGAAAGAGCGAGGGAGGAGGCAGACACCGTTTGACAAACTCCTCCGCGTGCATTTTTCAGTCAAAGATAAAGAGAGAGGGTGGGACCTTCGGCGGATTTTTCCGATAAGAGGAGGGACTGAGCCGCGATCTAAGCTGGCCTGCCACCGAATGACATGTGGCAAATAGGAGTAGCCAGCTGAACTGCTGGACGGCTCTCTGCCACAACCTCAGGCTCTGAGAGAGAGAAAGAATGGGACCCACAACATCCTGCCTCCGCTCCGCCACATTTGCCAGTTCCTCATTTGAAACTCAATTGGGTTTCAGATTTTTCGTACGGGCCAATGGGCTTGTATTAGGCCCCATGTATCGGTTCGAGTGGCTGCACATGGATTTATTTGGTCCGGTCTATGGTTAAACCAGACTTATGGCAACACCTAGGATTGAGATTGTCGGGTGACGTGGAGGTGGAGCAACCAAAAACCATCTTAGAATAGAGGTTGTCAAATTCAGACCAGAATTTCAAACTCACTGAAATGGCTGATTTTGATTTAGTTCTATTCATGATTTGGTTTCAGTTTTGGAAGCTGAAAATAGTGAAACCCGAACCACCGTCGGTAAAAAAAAAACATAAAATCGAATAAAATTTGACTCAAACTCATATAAAATTTAATAAAAAAATTCGTCTAATCACTCAAAACTTAATCTAAATATAATAAAAATATATATTTTATTTTTTTATATTTAAAATATTAAAAATATAAAATAAAACTGGAATAAAACCAAAATATCTTAACAAAACTTTTGTAACAATTACAATTTACTGTAGAGAAGGAACAATCTTACAGAAATTCTATGGAATTTTCTAACACGAACACTCTTGGAGTTTGATCGCTCTGTATTTGCTGTTTTTCGTTCTGTGGGTAATAATACAAGTGGTCCGGGATTTTGAACGAAGAGCATGCAAAGGTCGTCCTCCACTGTATTGATCTCCCCTTCAATGCTTCTTCAGTTTCTCATTTTGTTTTCCCCCAACATTTATGGAGCTTCAAAAATGGGTTGATTGGTCTCAATTCTTCAACCCAAATAGTCAGCTCATCAGCTGAATAGAGGCAGTGTGGGTCAGCTTCTTCCAAGCACACCCATCAGCTTCTGTTCATTTTTATGACCTCTCTCTCTCTCTCTCTTCGTCTTCGTTGCAGCTTTTCTTTCTACTTGTCGGACTCCATAGCCAACCTTGGTGCTCGCGTGGCAAACTGCGCCACCGCTCTAGTTGTCGGACTCCATTTCCTTTCGCCGCCTCGGGGAGACAAGGCGCTTCCCACGCTCTATCACGCACCTGCTCTTCGCCGCCATCCTCTCCAATCTAGAGCTAATAATATAAGTTAAAACTTAATAAATAGTTATTTATCGCAATATAACAATTTTCCCAAAAATCTACTCTCTATGTGATTTCGGCTCCCCTTTTTACTCTTATTCGCTCTCTTGTTTCTTCACCAAATCTCCGTATCCCTTCTTTCTCTCTCACTCTCAAATTAATACGTTGAATATGAAGAATACACTAGGGACTAGGGGTTTATGCGATCTGTGTTGATCAAGTTTTTTTTTCAAAAAATAGGATCAAATCATTAAATTATGATATTAAATGTTTGAATTTAGAATTAGACCATCAAAATATTAAGGCCAGATTATAACTAGACCAATTTTTTGTCCTAATTATGATCCGATCTTTCCCATCAAATATTTAAAAAAAATTAAATATAAATATATAATTATTCTATTTTATTAATTATCTCATTCACGGCTGTTTTATTTAAAAAATTATCTATGCTCTTCTATTATAACATAATATAATATATTAGAATCTTGATCTAAGTCAATTTTATTATGCTATATGAAATAGTAAATAAAAATTATATAACACATAAAATAGTAAAATTTCATAAACAAATGACTAAACAATTGATTTCAAAACAAAAATAAATCAATTTGAACACTAGGTTGTGAAAGGAGTAGCAAATTTCACGATGAAAAAAAAATAATTTTATTGGTGTAGCACAGTAAAAAATTAAGTTACAACTCAAAAAAATTGTTCAACTCCGCTTATTTATGTGGCCAATTATGATGTGTTCCGATTTCTATGGTGATGCAATATTAAACTTGTGAACTAAACCAAAATATTTATGGTTTTATGTTATAAGCCCCAAAATTCAATTTTTTATCATAAAAACCCGACCTGAATCAAGTCAAAAGTTTCAGTTCTAGTCTAGTTTGATAGTCATGGTGGTTTTCGTACACCCACCCATAGGATACACAACGATTTTTGGTAACGAAATCGTTATCTCCCTACAATCGAAATCTCTCCTCTCCGTCCTTGAAAATTGAAAAAAACAACCTTTAAAAACCCACTTTCTATTTTTTCAATTTCGTAGTTTCTCTGCGAGAATCAAACTTCTATGTTTATTTTTTTGAAAGGAACATTCAAGTGGATTTATTCGGGCATCGGAAGAAAAACATCTAAGGTTATCTTGCCTTGATAGTTTCGTTCCAAAGATCAAAAACTTCAGAATTCATAGAGAATTCGTTGTTGAAGTCTGTTTGGAGCAAACTATGATTTTAGATTCGGTATATGAAATAAAGTTTAGTTTTAATTAACCAACTCACCCCGAATGACCATTTTTTTCAGGGCTTATTCAAGATGGATTTTTAAGTTTCCCGATCAAGAATCAAATCAAAGAATCATCCATTTAGATTTTTTTTTTTTATTATTTGAGAGTTGTAATTTCATTTATTTCGATGATTAGTTTAGATTGAAAAATTAATTTTAATTGGATTTTCTCAATTGGGCTTGACCTATAAGTTTTATTTTAAAGAATTTTATTGTAATTTATTTAAATTGGATTGAATTGAAAATGATTAGACTGACCGTCTCAAATTGAGCCAAGTTGTTCATTTTTTCATCGCGGGTACCCTTCATGGCGTGATGACTACCTTGTCGAAACCTTCCAAGGATGTCTCTTCTCCCAAAACGCAGTCCCAATGCACTCCCACTTCATTCATATGAACATGTATGTGCTCGTGAAAACTACTTTCACTATGTTATAAATGAGCTTAAGCCAAGTGGGTCTGTTGATTCTAGACGAGACGAGCCGAGCCGAATGAGCTTAATATTTTTCAAGATCTCTGTCTTACATAAATTTTTTTTAAAGTTGTATTCGTTGTCATAAGATTTAAAATAGGATATATCAAAAAAATTATTGACTTGTATATCTTCAGAAAGTACTAATTAAGTTTATGAAATTTTAAAGAAAACAATGCGTAGTGAGATAATAAACTCTCGAACCATATTGGTAACATCACAAATAATTTAAAAAGTTCATAAAATAAATTTGCAATATTGTAACTATTTTAATCTTAAGTAAAACATTTTATTTTTTTATTAACATATGCATAAATAACAAAATATTACGGTTTTGTATTTTCTAACATTGAATAAGCCGTGTTCCACTCAGTTGATACATCCGTTTTTAATTTTTTTTAGTTTTATATTAGATGCTTTACAAAATTTAATTTCTTATATTAGATTACGTAATATAAGAAATTACATTTCAAATAATATCTATATGTGGTGAAAAAAATTGCATTCTATCTTTTACAATTAAATTTAAAATATGACAAACACGTTATATATGAAAAAGAGAAAATTAAATATTATCTGATTAAAATAATCTTTTAAATTGAGAAATACAAGCATCATTATCGAAAACATTATCTAAATTAGAATTAAAAATTTGACTATATATCTAAGTGCATTACAACACTTCTTAAATCCAAAGTAATGCAAATCAACTTAATAAATGCATTTGCAAATAAAATAATTAATTCATTTTTCATGTTAGAATACATTTTTATAATCTCGCCCGTAATGTATTACAAGAAATTTATTTATAATTTTGGTTAATATATTATTGAATAAAATTTTCACAAAACTTTGCTATCAAACATAAATTGAGGTACCTCAATTTGTGCGACATATTTTACAATACATTCTCTTAATCTCTAATGTAAATACATGAAATTACTACTACCACCAACATTGATTTGTAATCACCTCTCATTTATTAGTTAAAATAATACCTTTTATAGTTTCTACTGATATACTAGTAGTCGATTCGTATGTTTAGTTTTCACAAAATATTTACATTGTATCTTAGTTTCACAATTACTTTGATTTAGTCATTAGGATCGCTGCTTGATGACACACGTGATGCACACATGTGGAGAGAGAGTGAGAGAGCGACTGGGAGTTAGGAAATCGAGATCCTATTGATTTTTACTTTTTATTGCTTCTGTTGATTTTATCATCGCCAAACAGTTCTTTTCTTCAATTTTTATTTATAAATTGAAGCTTTCCTCTTATTAAATTTTAGAATTGAATTGTTCACATATGCAAAATCAACATAAGTGATGATTAAGAAAGAAATATAGATTTGATCTTTTTACAGGATTGACAAAATAATTAGTAGAAATCGTAAATGTTGTATGTCTATTAAAATTAAGTCAAGAAAAAAGTACTTATTGTTCAATAAAATAATTAAGAATCCATTGCAAAGATTTTTACATTTCAATAATAAAATTAATATTATTCTTAGTTTAAAATATCAATTCTTTCAAACATTCTAGTTCGAAGACTACATCATCATTAAGAGTAATAATCAATTATACAGTCATGATGAAAATAATGTTATACTTATCTTCTCCTTTTTAACTCACTATTCTCTTCGTTGATCATTTTTTGGGTAAAAGTTGAAAAAACATGAATTTTGAAAAAATAAGTTAAAAAACCTAAACTTTGAAAACGTTTAACTAACCTGGGTAGGGGGCTGCATAGTAATACTCCCTTTGCACTTCTTTGAGGTGCGACCCTCTGCGTGGAGGTGATTCATCATCCGCCTATTACATCTGTGTATAAGATTTTTTTTTTTTAAATTATTGTTCAAAATTAATAAATTTTTTGAGCATATAGTATAAAAAACATTTACCACATAGTAACACTAATAAAAAATATTTTGTAATTTTTTATAAATTTTAAATGTTTACACGATTTATAATGTTTTCACTACCATAGTAAAAATAATTTCTAAAAAAGACGTAAATCATCTAAAAATTTTAAATTTTTTAGGACAAACTCTTCTAATATTCTCATTTAAGTTACAAATTGATTTAAGAAAAAATCTCTAAAACTATCAAAATTATGAGAACTGTTTTAATAATATACATATTCTTAATAAAATCGTACAAATACATACAAAGAAATATTTTTTTTGTTTTTTTCTAACTAAATTTTCATTGTCTATAGTAATATTAGAAGAGTTTCTCACGACGCGAAAAGAGCCTGCGATAGAATAGAGAAATATTAAAAATAGAACAGATCTCATAATCCTTTTTTGCTTGAATTCAAATTTAATAAACAACGAAGACTTATTCATAATTGCTTAGGCTCAATTGAGATATTCAGATAACATTCATTTAATAAAGTCCAACAACCTAAATCCAAATCTTAAAAAATTTATAGTATAAACCTTAAAGTGTCAAGATAAGTTTGTTAGAGAAAAATAAAAGTTAAATAAAATACTAGTTTTCTCTAAATTCAAATCTTGAAAGAACTACTTACGATCGTCCTGAGCACTACCTAAAAAAATTTGTCAATCGGGGTAAGCTGACTACTCAAGTTGGGTAGTAATTTTAAATTTAATAATCAACAAATTTAAAACAAAACACAAAAATGAATATATTAATAAATCGAGAGACAATGTAATTACCAGATGCAATGCATTAATTATATTTAGGTGGTGGCAATCAAAATAATCCACGTTTAGGTGGTAATAACTCAAAATATCCTGATTAGATTTAGAGATTTGAAACTCAAGAAGACAATATTTCACTCTCTTATTATCCATTTATGCATGATGAATGAATAAATAAATAAATGATATGTTCATTTCAACAACTTCAAAAAACCATTCATACAAAATAAATAGAATGGGACAATTCATATCATATTAAACACAACCTTAATTCATATACTAAAACCAAAGTCATAGTTTGCTCCAAACAAACTTTAAGAGCAATTTCTCTACAAACTCTAACGTTTTAGACCTAATAATTTATTACAAAATAAATTAGGTTTGCATATTTCTCAACAACGTTAAATGAAAATCTTTTACTTGGCCTCCTTTTAAACAACCCAAATGTTCTATTTTTTTCAAGCAATTTAAGATCAATTTAAATAGGTAGCAAGAATCCACCATGTTAAACTAAAACTACATTTGAAAGAATCCATGTCACTCAAAACAAATAACTTATTTTTAATGTGTGGCAGAATTTTAGGTGATGTGTTTGTTTTGTTTCAAACTTAGATAATAGATTCGGCCACAATTTAAGACAAACGTGTTATATTCATAGTAAAATTTCATTTCTAGAACAGAATCACAATTCAAATCGATAATCTAAATTTAATCTTAATCTTATCCAAAAATCAAAATTCCATGAAAACAATTTGAGTTGGTACATTTATATAGTCGTATGCAAATTTAATTAACCTGTCTCATTTTAAAAGAATATTTTAGGTGTCTCATTTATCCATAACGGAGGTAACATAAGTGCATATTATTTAAATGCGAGTTTTGCTTTCATACCGAGAATCACCTCCTAGTCGAAACTATCAAGGGAAGATAATTTATTTTTAATATAAAGATCTAATTCATATTTCACTCGTGACTCTCTGTGTCATTGAAATAAACTAGATTGGAAGTTTCCATTCTTCCAAACAACAAGTACTCTCAATAACTGCTTCCAAGAATAATTTTCCAATTAGCTTAGAATCTCAGTCGATAGTAACATTGAAAATGGGAGAGATTTACTTACTTACCTATAAACATTGATCGCAAAACAGTCCATGGAGATGAAGATGGAGAATCAATTTACGTGAGTTAAACATTCAATTTTTACAAGTGCAGTCACAAAAATAGTATGAAAGTGGTAGATTTGTGGAGAGATTGCTTAGTTTTATGGATGAGAAAAAGAGCGAATTTTGTGCTTAGAATCATGATTTCAGTATCGTTCCGTTTCGGCCAAGACGTCAGAGAGAGAGAATTGAAATAGGAAGTTATATAGATGAAAGACAGATGAAAAATCCCCCTCATGCAGAGAGTTGCACCTCAAATACATGTATAAAGTGAACTACTATGTGACTCTCGCCAAAGTTTTTTTAATTACTCTCAAAATTCAGGATGTTTTCAATCTATTTATTCAAAGTTTAGTGATTTTATTTTTATTTTTTACATTTCATTTTTATCATCAACAATTTATTTGAATGATTTTTAATTTTTTTTATTAATTAAACTAATTAACGATGCTAAATATAAGAATTAAAACATAAAAGTAGAGAATAATGGTATTCAAACTATATAACTCCGCTTCTTCCTTAGCATTGTCAACACTATCCCAGCCAGACAGACAAACACTGAAATATGCCCAACAAAAGCATATCTTATTTTCATGCAAGCGAAAACTAGTCTTAGCAGATGGGATAATTATTGTACAAAAACACCAAGATGTACAACAGCGGAATCAACATATTCTTTCAAAAAACGAAATGACAGACCCTCGAATTTTCTGTTTGATTAATGGAATTGCTCTCAAGCTCCATCGATCATCATCGGCTCAGCACGTCCAGGAAGAAGAGCGTTTTATCAATGGCTTCATCTGCTTATCTTCGAGAGAGAGATCATGCCGAGATGAGAAGGATCTTCCAGCATCATCTTTGCCACTAAGTATCCGGCAATCGACCATGTTTGATATTTCCTTGCCTGTTTACCTATGTACCTTCCAAGCTTCCCATCGTAATACTCTGGCCAAGAATCCTTGAGTAGACGACTCTCTGCCAGCTCTATTGCTTTTCTTGCTATTTGCGGTCTTCCAGTTTTGATGCATGCAGCCCTTAACAACCACAATAGCACTGCACAGTGCACACTATGACAATTAGAATAAGTCCTAGCTCCAAACTAGCATTTATTCGGCTCATAAATCAGTAGAACAAATGTACAACTAAACCATGAAAATGCGACAAACCTGGCCAAGATCCACCATTATGGTAGCTCCATCTGGTATTTTTGGGATCACAGCTAGTGATAATTGTTGGAAAACAATCGAATAATTAACCTGAAAATTAATTCTCCAAGTTCTTGTGTGCTAAATGAAAATATCAAATCTAAGTCAGCAATATCAATGAAATCCAAGCAAATAATCAAGCAATAAACAAAAACAACACACCGATATTTTAACGTGGAAAACTCTCCAAATCGAAAGTAAAAACTAAGGGCGAGAAGCCACATAATCAAAACTCGACTATGTTAAATAATGAGTACACCAAGTTTTCTCTAAATCGTCAAACTAGAAGATTACAATAACTCATCAAGATCAAACAACAATCTTTAATTTAATAAATAAAAAGATAGAGGATAAACGACGATAGAAACGACAGTCTCGTTTTTATCCCAACAGGCAGTCATAAAAGACACAAAATACGATCTCCACCGTTCAGAACATACCTCTATGTGTGCCAAAGCTAATACCAAAATTTCACGCCGATCCAACGGTTGAATATGAAAAACACATAAATAAATTTTTCTGGTGTATAAAAATCAAGACTGTAAAAAAATCATAATCCTAAAAATTATGATTTTTTTATTTCTCTCCGCTCTCTATATTTTTTTCAAGGCTTTTCTCACTCTCACTCTTAACCTAGCAACCCCATTTTCTTTTTATTTACGTTAAGATGCCCTAATGAGCTTAAGTGGTCAAGCCTACCAAAATAGGCTTGACCCAACAATTCTCCCCCGTCAAGTCATTTTGCGGGCTCTCGTAAGCCTGTTCCTTGCCTACAAGTTTTAAGCTTCTCCTTAGACAAAGATTTCGTAAACATGTCTGTTGTATTCTTAGTTGTATGAATTTTCTCTAAGCTCAGCTGCTTACTCTCAAGTACGTCACGAATCCAATGATATCTGACATCAATGTGATTGGATCTCGAATGAAATGTCGAATTTTTCGAAAGGTGGATTGAACTCTGACTATCATTTTAGTCAATAAACTTCTCTTGTTCTAGACCAAGCTCTTCTAAAAACTTCTTCATCCATAAAGCTTCTTTGCAAGATTGCCAAGACACGGCTCCCCGTGTAAACTCATCAAGAACCTGAAGTGGACTTGCTGGAATCCATGTCGCCTGCCAAATCTGAATCTGCATATTCGACCAAAATCGGCTCTTCAATACCAAAACATAGACATATTTTAGAACTGTCTCTCAAGTATCGGAAGATCCATTTCACTGCATCTCAATGTTCTTTGTGAGGATTAGTGAGAAAACGACTCACTACTCCAACTGCATGACCTATATTCAGCCTCGTACAAACCATGACATAAATCAAACTGCCAACTGCAGATGCATATGGAACTATGCTCATCTCTTTTTTTTCTTTCTCTTCTGTAAAACACTACTTAACACTAAGCTTGAAATGTCGTGCAAGTGGAGAAGAAACAACCTTAGCTTGACTCATGTTGAATCTCTTAAGAACTGTATCGATATATCACTCTTGAGATAGCCACAATTTCCTATTCTTCCATTCTCGGATTATCTTAATGTCAAGTATCTATTTTGCTAGCCCAAGGTCTTTCATAGTAAATAAGGAACTCAATTCTCTTTTAAGTTTCTCAATTTTGCTGTTATTATGACCAACAATCAACATGTCATCCACATATAGCATAAGGATAATAAAATCCTCATCAGAATATCTCTTCATAAATACGTAGTGATCAAACGATGTTCTGGTGTACCTTGACCCATCATGAACGAGTCAAACTTTTTGTACCATTGCCTAGTTGCTTATTTTAATCCATACAAGCTCATTTTCAATTTGCAAACCAAGTTCTATTTTCCTTTAACTTCAAAACTTTCTGGTTGCTCCATATAAATTTTCTCCTCTAAATTTTAGTGAAGGAACGTCATTTTCACACCAAACTGTTCTATCTCTAAATTCAGATGGACAACGAGACCTAGAACAATTCTGATAGAACGCATCTTCACAACAAGAGAAAATATTTCTTCAAAGTCAACTTCTTTCTTCTGAGCAAATCCTTTCACAACCAATCTTGCTTTGTACCTTGGTTGTGAGTTGTTTTTTGCAATTTTTAATTTGTAGAGCTACATGTCTTTTAGTGCCCTTTTACCTGTTGGTAGCCTAACCAACTCATAAGTGTGGTTCTCATGCAAGGATTGCATCTCTTCTTCCATGACTTTTAACCACTCTTTATTATTTTCATGCGCAATAGCCTCCAAGTAGCTTCTAGGTTCTCCTTCATTTGTAAGCATCAGATACTCATTGTCACTATATCTTTTATTTGGTTGCCGCTCTCTCGTCGTTCTTCTCAAAACAGGTTCAATCAATGGTGAAAGTGATTATTGATCAACTGGCTCAACACCATCGACTATCGGAGTATGATCTTCATTAGCAACATTACCACTATCTTGTGACACTTCTTTTATTTATACCAAGGAATTACTTCTTCCCACTCAATGCCATTATCTTTGTGACACAACACAAGCCCAGTGTACCAAGATCCACCAGTCATTGGCTTTTTGCTCCTACACAAGAAAAGCATCAGCTTCTATCATTCTATAAACTATTAAATGCGAGATGAGAACACAAACATAGAAAGAAGACAAGAATAGACGGGCACCTTACAGAATTGTAGATTTATTAAGGACCTGAAGACAATTTCTGAACCCAAACTTGTTTCTGCAAAGACAGAAAAGCTTAACTATTTGGGATAAACTAACACAATTTATTTTAAAGTTAAGTCTCAGGACTATACCTCATGGCTAACAAGGCCGGTAACACCTCTTTTAGAAGCCTTCACTTCAGTGGTGTTTGGGGAGGAATCATCTTTAGTCACAAGAGCAGCTCCTCGCCGTCCAAAATGCCGAAGAGAACCCGCTCAACATTTTTATTACTTAAGCACACATTGAACAGAACACAAGAATAAAAGTAAACAACCCAGATGATATGAAAGAGAATTTGGATCAATAGATCATAGCAACTTCAAAAGTATTTCCACCATGCCACCAGAGAATTGCATACACAGAGAGTTACCTTCTGGAACACATACCAAATTCTTTTTGAAAAAAACCATACAGAATAAAGCGTTAAAGTCTTCAATAAAGAAACTATCAACGAGATAAAATAAACAGGCTGAATCTAATTTCCAACCACTCTCCAGAGAAGAACCGTATCTCCCACCAGACAGAATTTCCCCTCTCTTGTTTCCATAAGGCATATCATCCTTTCGATCACCATGCAAGGCTGTAGAAGTACAAGTAATTCATCATTTATCATATGTACAACAATGAAATGGATGCACAAACCATTCAGTTCTCTGGAAGTATAACCAACAGTTTCTGCAAACTCTTTGTGCAAAGTTATATCCTATTAAATAACTCGAAAAAGGTAAAACAATTACCCTCGATAGGCTCAGAAATCATGGGAAAAAAATGTTCATCAGAAGATTGAGAAACACTGGAACGACTTTGACGAGCCCAGACACCTCTATCAGGTCTATCTTTGTTTCTTGTTCGTTTCTCATTCTTTTCCCTGACAATACCAGAGCCATGATTTTCCCTTTTTGTAAGTTCACCATCTAGCTCCCATTTTGCTTTCCCTTGAGCACCCGATGCATTTGTTTCAGGATAAGGGTTATTATCATTAAATCCAGACCGTGGGTTGTTGGATCGTGGTTGTTGCTTTCCACTATCTGAATTCAATATTTGTATCTTAGGATGAGGTTGGCCTGCAGTTGAAGGTTGACTATGATGAGTGTCATTATTTGTTAAAAAGCTTGTAAATAACCTTCCAAAGACTCACGTCTTTGATTTTCTTTTGGAGCCGCCAAAGCAAGTGAAGTTACACTCTGTGGTTGAAACATTCCTTCAGCAATCTGGGTAGCAGTAAAATTACAAAAATAAATAATGAATTTAAGAATACAGGCAATGATCTCTACTAAAGTAAACTTTTTCTGTAAGTAAACAATGAAAACTCTAAATAGCAAGAAAATTAGAAGAAACACACATGAGATTTGTCTCGATCTTTTCCTTTCAGAAGCAAGAATTTCTTCTTCCCAGAGTCTGCCGTTACAGGGATTCCAGAAACAGGGCCCTCAAGCCAGCAAACTGCAGATGGTATCCACAAAATAAGAAAAATAAAAATGACAGTAGAATGAAGCATAACCATGATGAACTAGCAAAAGCTCAAACATTATCCATGCGCCAGAGACCTCCTTAATCCCAACCTACCTTTTAATTATTTCCTGATATTGGTGTATCAAGGAGAGCATTCCAAATTTCAACATTAATCAAAAGTAGTTTGCCACACAACAACATTTGTGGACGAGTAAAAAAGAGCAAAAAGTTATTCCACATTTAGTGAAATTAGGTTTCTTTAATACTAAGAGGCGTAAGAGAAAGTGCAGCTAAAATATAGGAATTCCAAGATATTTTCCAAATCATAAGATTTCCCATCATCTTAACTTTGTGTAAATATTACATTTCATATTAAAATAGGTGCAATTTGGATAATTGTATATTCTGTATTTCTATATAATGATAGACTCGCTATCAATGGGCAACGTTTAGTCCAATGTATGTCATTAATGGTTCTCTCCAACATTCCATTTCTTTTTATTTTACATCATTCGTCTTAATGAAAAAGGTGTAATTTGGGTAATTGTACATTCTATATTTCTACATAATGATAGTATATGATATGATTTTCTTTCGACGATTATCTTTGGATCGAGTAACAATCATTCGTTTAGTCATTGAGAGAATTGTAAGGAATTCGAAAGAGAGAAAACAAAGAGAGAGAAAAGCAAAAATTAAAAATAAATTTTTCTCATCAATCATATATTTTTTCATAGGATTACAACCTATTAAATAGAATAAAATTAACATAATTTAAATAGAAAAATAGTAAATAAGGCAATCAACCATACTATGAAATAGGAAATTATAATTATCTAATTTAAATAAAAAATATTAAATAAGAAAACTATCATACTACGAAATATGAAATTATAATTATAAACTCCTAATTTTATTTATTTTAATATTACATTCTAATAAAGGAATTTACGGGATTCACGCCTGTAACATTACTCCTCGCCTCGACAAGAGTTTGTCATCAAGCTCAAATGAGGGACATTTTCCATGAAAGACGTGGCGTTGGTTTCTGGGTCTGCTTCCTTGTTGTAATACCTAAAGAGTCATTTACACAGATGACTGTGCGAATAAAGTTCATCACAATTATAACAAAGGTCTTTTTTACAATGATCAGACATCTCAGATTCTGAAATGCGCTTCGATACTAGTGGGCCAGTCGATTTGGCTGAATTGGTGTTGGAAGGATTACCCTGAGGAGGGGTCTAGTAATAGATGTTGCGTACACAATGGTA
The DNA here is from genome assembly GCA_003255005.1 of Begonia fuchsioides. NCBI lineage: Eukaryota > Viridiplantae > Streptophyta > Magnoliopsida > Cucurbitales > Begoniaceae > Begonia > Begonia fuchsioides. Next base: position 64,355 of record QAOC01054075.1, on the reverse strand, counting down.
TGACTGTCATGAAGAAATTGTGCGACATTTAAATGCACGTGCCAAGGCCATCGCCTGCTCAAGCGTTATATGATCTTGTAGTTCGACTTCGACTCGTAAATATTCGACAAGTCTTGTAGTTAACAGATCCACTGCATGCTCCTTAGAAACTGATAAGGCCCTGGTAAACAAGGCCTGGAACTTAGTAAGATGATAAACTCTACCGATACACTGCACAAATGTTTCTCTCTCAAACATTTGTAAGTTGGGTTACCACAAGTCACACCCTCTTGATCCAATACTCTATACACAAGTATGATGTATACTGTTATGAGTAGGGATGGGCAACCCAAGCCCGACCCACGGTCTCAGCCCGACCCGTAGCTTTTGGGTCGGGCATGTAATGGAAAATTTGGGTTTTTTTAAATTTGGGTCGGGTTTTTATTTATTGTTTGGTTTTTGGGTCGGGCTTTTATTTTTACTAAACCCGCAAGCCCGACCCAAAACCCATTTAATTGCTATAACTTTTTTCTAATTTCTGCTAGGGCTGAGAGTAAAATCACGCGACGACCGACGCTCCTTGGTTCTCCACTGCTAGCTGTGAAAGTCATTTCCGTCTTCTGTTTTCCTTATTTCCTCCACTGCTAGGGCTGAGAGTACTTGATTATTTGCTTCTCATTTCCGTCTTCTGTTTTTCTCCCTTCTGCCGGTATGTTTCTCCAACTGCTGAAACGACTCTTTCGCCGTTTTCTGTGTTTTTTAATGTTAGTTTGCTGTTGTTCTTGTCTGGCTTTCGTTTGCTTATGTTTACTATTGCGATTAAATCTGCGGCTAATTTGTTTCGCATTTCCATTCTTTAATCTGTTTTGCGTATTTTGGTGGGAATTTCGAAGTCGTTTTTGCTCCTTTTGACTGAATTTTTTGGACTTTGATTTTCGTCCGGAAGGATGTTAGCTTCGGGAGGCGTTTGTAGTTAATTTACTTCTGAACTTTAGTTTAGTTGTGATGATGGGTTTATGGACGATGACAGTTCAGAAATGGTGAAAACTGATAAATGTTGCTTTAAAGCCTTTTCCGTTTGGGAGGAGCAATGTTAACTGCTTTGTTTGAGAAAAATCAAAAGTGCTTGTGAATGCCTCTTGCTTTTCCTTTTTAATTGAAGAGTCTGCAGTAGTTTTGGTAAAAACTTCCCACAATAAAAAGTAATACATTGAATAAAATTAGGTTTGATGTTTCTTATGTATTTCCTGAATCAACTCCATTTTACTCAAACAAAATGAGATTTTGTTATTCTATAAGCATAATGTGAAGATTAAATAAAATTTTCTATGTATTAGGCTAC
>QAOC01054075.1:2555-54100 GCA_003255005.1 Begonia fuchsioides | reverse complement strand
AACTTAAAATTATAAGGTCATTGGTCTTTTTGACATTTTTTTTATCATTATTCGAATAGTTAGAAAAATAAATAATATTAAATAATCAATTGTGATTAATGAATTTCATACGAAAGAAAATGAACTTCAATAGATTTATCAAATTTATTTGTCCTTGTTTTTTAATACTTTTATTTTAATAAAAAAAAACTATTTTGACAATATACTACTTTTAATTTGGTAAATTAAGTTAGAATCTTTGCTTGCCAATCAATACCTACCTATACTTTATTACTTGTTTAACTAACATATTTACATATTTGCGGATAAAATCAAACCGGTCGGGTCGGCCAACTTTTGGCTGGTCTTGCATAAACAAATAAAGGATAAGGTTTTATGCGGTTCAAACCGGCAATTTACATTTTGGTTCACTGTTTTTAGTGTAAAAAACCATGAAAAGTAGGTTGGCCCTTGAGTTAAAACGTTGACATAAATGGTTAAAATCCCATCCAGAACGGCTAAAATCCGGACAAAAATCCCATAATCTGAAATGCAATAAAATATATTAAAAGTTTTATATTTATTTAATGTTAGTTGAAGTTGAAAACGACGAAGTGCAGTTCATGGGGGTGCGGGACTACTCCTAGTTTTAAAGAAACTGGTTTGAAATTCTAATTCTTGGAACCGGAATGGCACCGGCCGGTTCAAAACACCTGCGCCAACAGGCCGAGATCAACCCTACTCAGGAATTCATAGGGAACCAATGAAAATTCAAAAGTTTTCTTGACCATAGGCTTACATGGCTTCATAGCAGACGGCAGCGGCAAATTAGTAGTTACCCTTACGTTCGAAGCAATAAATCGATGATCCCCGCAATCACCCTTTTCCTTTTCCCAGACAAACTCATCAGATTTCACAGCCTAAAACTCATCAGATTTCACGTTTGGTTCAGATGAAATGTAAGACTGACACGTCACCAAGAAACACAGCAGTTCAGGATAAACCTTATCTTTTATAATTTTCATTATTCTACTGAAATTATCTTAAAATTCTCTCGACCGTAACCTTGTTTTTTTGGACTCGTACCTAGTTTTTACCTGGAAACACAATGGATATCTCTGTGGATGGATTGATCGAAGAAACAAGGGCGGAATGGTCACGATGGGGAAGAGGGGCACATGAAGAACCAACTCCGATTAGTAACGGAAGCCATTCAAGAACCAACTCCGATTAGTAACGGAAGCCATTCAAGAACCTTCCTCGACAAGTCGCCTATTTGATCAGAATCACAGAACAGATTACATAATCAGAGGCATGAGTTAGTAATGCACGTGCCCTGCTTCTCCATCTTGCTCATTACACGCCTCAAAACCCCATCTCCGCCAGCTTCACCAGCTTTAACCCTAAAAATGGCGAATTATTAACACCCATCTGCAGAAAAACTTTCCCAGTACACTCTCGCTCCTACACCGTCGATTTATAGCAGAAAGGTTTGGGATTTCTGAAGCTGGGCGTGGAGAAGAAATGAGAAAGGTTTAGTTGGGTGTGGGGCCTCCTGTAATTTGAAATCTGAACAGCTTGTCGCAGCCAGCAACTAGGACCACTCAACAATTCATAATGGAAGATCGCTGAGATACGCTATGATAATAATCTCCAGTTTAATCGTCTTAAATATTTACCATCTTTTTTAGTGCTTCATCGCATGCATAAAATCTAAAGATCCCTTACTGCTCTTTTTGGACTGCATAAAATATGGTCACTGTTTGTCTTCTTCGCCTAGAAAATTCAAAAATTAGGTTCACCTTTCAGTAACCACGCACTTAATCTCTTGTTTAAGAGCATCGATTTCTGTTTCAGTCACCATTAATCTAGGTCATGATTGCTGCTGAATGTGGTATGACGTGAAAATATGCCAAGAAATTCAAATCTTTGAAGCGTTTTCCCCACTCCAACTCCGGGGTGGCTCTTGTTGCCATAAGAGTATTAAGTTTGAACATTGCAAAAAGGATGTAACCACCAGAAGGAAACCATGACAGAATCGAGAATGATTTGACCGGAAGACAAACAGGAGAATGATTTCACGCGAAAGGAAACTGAATCGTCCAATCATTTACCCAGCCACTTTAAATACCACGACTTATGTACAACTAAGGTAGCCAAGTTTAAATCCACTCTACTGTAGGTTAAACTCTACTATCATATGCACAAACTTTAGACAAGCCATAGACATATGATAACGAAATTACTCAACAATTGCTAAATCATGAAATCAAGACTGCGATCAGGTTAAGGCTTTGGGATCTGGAAAAATTTGCTGTGTTCTTACACTAAGCACAAACAAACATATTCTTCAAATGTTCAATATGAGCAAAGAATCACGACTCTCTCATGGATTGAAAATAAAATGAACATGCAACAAAATAAATAAATGAAAAGACATGCACATCATAGGGAAACCGACATTCGAAAATTAGACACTTTCATTTTATACTAGAACTTTTAATAATAATGTGGAGGATGAAATAAATCTTCCAATGTCTAAAGTCCAAATTTATTTTAATAACTTGGTATCAAACTAAAAAAATCACTTTAGGTTAAAATTTGTAGACTGAATTCTCTTGAATGATTTATAATTAATGAGGTAATTATGTGGTCTGCATCCCACGTTTTCATCAACGTGAGCTACGATGAGAAGCAGCCTTCCATTCAGATAATTTTCTCATCTACTGGGAATGTGTTTCGTCCTCTTGCTCCACCTCAGCTGGCTAGCAGTGTGTGATGGATTTCCACTTTAATGGAAACTGAGGTATCCATCTTGAACGAAAAAAGGGAGGGATATTTATCTGAATTTCGTGCGATCATGACATCGTTGATATATTTAGGTCTTTGATCTATTTTTTTTTATAATTGCAAATGTTTTTAGGTAGGTTAAAGTATTTTTTGCTGGTATAAATCGGAAATGGTGTGGCAAAAAATATGGGCACACAATGACATGACTGCACGAGTTGCAACATATTAATAAATATCGGTCACACAAGGATAAAATTCAATTTATAACTAATTCAAAAAATAAAGATAAAAGATAAAGATATGATTTCTATAACAATATAAAGGTAACATATAACAATGCAGTGAAAATAAGTGTTATTAGACAAACAATATGGAGAAAATGGCTGAGACTTCGATTTCCTCTCTCTTCATATTCGTTGGAACATGGACTACTATATCGCATCAAAAGATCGTATTTTTCTTAATGTTTAGAGCTTTTGGGAGTCACTTGATTTATTCTTATCATACTCACAACAAAATAGTAATAATTTGAATATTTAATGAACAAGAATATTTATTGTTCATATGAGTTTGAAATAATCATAACGATAATATTTTTAACTAATTCATGTCAGTTGAATTAATCACTCACTTAATTGAATACACGTCTAAACTATTATCTTAGACATCCATGAGCATTATCCTTTAAGATACTTTAAGAACATAATCGAGTTTAGAAATCTTTAATCTAAGCAAAAGATATATTAGTTCATAACTAGAAAAAAGAACAAGAGATATCTCACAAGTCATTCTAAGGTAAAGTTTGGGTAAACTTCTATGTGACTTTATGTGTTCCCCATGTGAGAGTTTCCCACAATAGGTTTCCTCTTTTCTTTACTTCGAGTCGGCCTTCGAACATCTTCATCCTAGAATTTCACTCGCTTAGTTGCTGAATGAATTTAGAAGTCATAGCCACTCCCTTTTTATAGCCTCCTACAATGGTGTCGTTTTGAAATATTTAAATTCCCATAACCCTTTATTTCCTAAGGTCTTTAACATTTGTTTCTTTATTTTTAGCTTCCAAATCTCTAAGATGCATCCTTAATTCGTTTTATGATAGATTCACCTTGTAGCATTTTATAGTACAACATGCATAATTATTCATTTTCTACTCTCATTTCGAACCCAACGCTAAGAGTGAAATATGGTGTTATTATGTCTCTTTCAAGACTTAAGAAATGATTTATGTGTAAGACCTCATGCGCAATCATTTATACCAAAATTAATTAGTGATAGTAGATGCACATACCTCATCCTTATAGTGCATAAAATATTTCAAGCACTCACGGTATTCGATTTTAACTTGATTCTCCAAGCCTCTGTCACGGGACAATTGTTTCTACGTGCCCAACAATCTCTCCTCCAACAATTGCATTCCATGTGACTCGACCCATGACGTTTGCTCTTATACTACTTGTAGAATAAAAATTAACCTAAGTGGAGGGGGAGGGGGAGGGGAGAGCTGTAAATTAGGTTAATAGTAATTTTTTCGTAATTTTGGCAATATTAAAGTGCTTAAATATAGTATGCTACTAAAGATAGAGTGAGAAGACACAACTGATTGTTAACGCAGTTCCACTCAAAATTTGCATATGTCTGTGCTCCTAAGTTATACCTTTAAGATTCTTGTATTTCAATCTTGATTGACTTCGGAGTGTCAATCAAACCTTATACTTAACTTTCTTATTTAGGGTCATCAATCATTTTAAGTTCACACAAGAATAAAAAAATCTTGTTACAAGAATAAAAAATCTTGTTACAAGAATATCGTAAACACTCAAGTACTCACCAAAAGAGTATATCACAAGTTTGCTCAATAGAGAGATTATAGAAAAAATTTGGCAAAACTTCATCGCTTTTTCGCTCAGAAAATTCGGTGGCTTCAAAACTGCATTATGTCCTTCATTTATAGTGTTTCATGACTACCTAATTTTGGTCGACCCTTTCAGCTACCATTCAACCCTTTTCAGTCGTTTGAATTCAAAAACTAGCTATTGAACATCTTTCGGTCGATCCTTAACATAATTCGTCGAACCATTCCCAAATTTCTTGTAGACCCTTTTTTCGATATCGTTTGACCCTCCCAAGACATTGCATTTTTGAAAGTGACCTTCATTGATTTGGGTCAACCCAAACTCAAAATCGATTTACCCTTCAAGAGGCATTTCGAAATTGCACTTTAGTGATTTTGGTCTACTAAAATTTTAAACTGATCGATCCTTCTAGAAACGTTGTATTTTTGAAGTTGTGCTACAGGGATTTCTTTCGTAAAACTCCAATTTGGTTGTATGTTTGGTGTTCGTAACGTAACTTCAAGAGACTTAACACACATGTTTAACATTTAAAATACCTTATTTTGAGAATATTTCCAAAGAGAATAGATTAACAATAATTGTACGGAATTAACCAAATTGTCATAAAAAATATTTAATCGAATATAATCATTATAAATGTCAACATTATCGCGGTAAAAGTGACAGCATCCGTTTGAAACTGACAGTGAAAGTATTGAATACAAATTGCAAGCTCTCCCTATGTCTCGCAGCAATTCTCTACTTCCTCTTCTCATTTCAAAGTCTCGAAGGCTCAAAGCCAGGTCTTCAAGAGCATGTTTAAAGCATTCCAATTGAAATGTCTTTGCAGCGATCGTTTGGCTCTAAAAGTCGTCAATCTTACACGCTACCAACTATATTTCGTCCTGTGCCTACAACATTCTAGGAACTTGCTGGCCACGGAACATGCTAAAACTGTCTGAGATATAGCAACAATCCGTGGCCTAGCTTAATCGAAAGGAAAAGAAAATGTATGGTCTGAGAGAAAGAGAGAATTCAGTTTTTCATGATTCGTAAAGAGATTGAGTCGCGAAAAAAACGATATGTTTTTTTAGAGAAATAAATTTTAGAGAAGCTGCACCAAGTTGGATAACGATAGATTTGCCATGATTCACATGAATCTGACTAAATCTATGGCCGATCGCGTCAAAAGCAGCATGAAATGTCAACTGGAGAATGCAGGCGTTTTTTTTAAAATTTAATCTTATAAAGGGGTGTAAAAGGGTGGAGAAGGTGGGTGGTCGGCCATATGTTGTCGTGGCTCATCCAACTTTTGTTCTTTCCTTTCGTCTGATTTAAGGGGAGCATATGCAAAGTAAGAGGCCTCAAAGCCTTCGTCATTCTACTATTGGTCGTGGTTTTTACTTTCTACTCACCAATTACTTCTCAAGTCTCTTTCGGCCAGCTCCTCCCTCAGCGTTTTTAGCTGACAAACGCTTCTCAACTGTGAGAGAGAGAGAGAGAGAAAGAGAGGCTATTTCTCTTTCAAGAGATCGTTGCAATCTACAGCTTCCTATGAAAAACCAAACAAGGCCACGTTGATTTCTGACTCAACAAATAATTGAAGAGAAACAAGACGTATTTAGTTAAGTTATTTTCATGCTGAAATCACTTTCATATTCTCAACTCTATTCTCATTTTCCAATTCACTGATTTTATTTCTTCTGCAAACCCGTGATAAGATGTAGGGAGCATAAAGGTTTTGATAATCTAATGTGCTATTTCCATTTCTACGTTGTTCATTTGGGATAACCCTACCTCATCCGTAGAGTTTAACTAAGATCTTGAATATTAAGAAGAAATTACTGTTGAGTTGCGACTCATTTGTGACCATCTTGTCTTTTTTCACCACTTTTTTTCTGCTATAGAAGCATCAGCGACGGAGAAAACTAGGAACGCATTTTTGTGAAAGAAATAATTGTACATTCAGTGGAGGAGGAGGTGGTACCGTACAGTTTCATCAACCAAGAAGGTATAGTTTACTGGAGTTTCATCAATTAAGTTGGTCAAGTTTTAATGGGATAGATCACTACCAACCATAACATATAGTGGACACATATAATAGCATCCTAATCAATGCACTTGAGTGGGAGCTGAAGTTGAAGAAAAGTGATTATTCGTGGCCGCAAGCACGATCAAAACTAATTGGCTGTGTTATTGCTGTCTCTTCGTGGTACCACTCGTCACCTTAATGCTAGTGGAAATTTAATATTTGGTGTCAAGATTTTGACTATGTTTCGATTACTATGTTTGAATAATCCCAGATCCTGGATCGAAGAATTTAAAGATCATGATGGCAGTACTATGACTTTTGAGAGTTTTTTTAATTTATTTTGGGTGAATTCCATTTTAAACTATAACGTCCCTCCGATGCTCCTAGCATAAATTTATCCGTTTTATGTCGACGCTACCCTCATAGATTTGTTGTTATGTTTACAACTCAAAATGTGTTATACTGAATAACACGAGCAGAACACCACTAATATGCAGGACAATCATTACTTTTTCGAACGATATGTGATTGCACCACCCTGACACCCTCCATCATGGCAGCTTGTCACATGAACTCTAAATTAAGCCTGTTAAAACAGCTGTCTTGAATGCTTTAGACATTCACTTGTTATACAAGAATCAGTTTCATTTTAAACTTCATGGTTCAAGAGGGACCACCTAACAGGGTATTACTGTGGCCCAAAAAGTTTCATAGATGAATTCAGCACAGGCCCAATAAACGATTAGTGTATACAATAGTGATGTCAACTAATATAATTATATTATTCATAAATTTCTTGCAATGACTTAATCATTAGTCTTAAGTAATTTGTATTTATACCCGTGAAGAACGTAAAGGAAAAAGTAGAAGAAAACATTGGAATAGTGAATGTGAAGTTTTAGAGCATTAGTCAACGTTACTAATAGAGGATTCTTGAACTTGTTGACATAACAGAGCTAGTTATGGTCGTTAAAACATAAGATTTGTACACTTTTCAATTATAAATTCAACTTGAAGACACTCTCAAATCCTTTGTCAGAAACCAAAAGTTTTAAACCAACCACAAGTAAAACGATACAAATAAATTCTAGCCTAGAGCTGGTCTTTACGGCTCCATTTTCATTTAATTTAGTTTTGAACACTCGTGGAAGTAGTTCCATTGGGATCCACAAAATTCGTAAACTCCTCCCTTCTCTCTCTATTCTAAGAACAAAATATTTTTATTCCATTAGGAGAAAAATAGAGAAAGAGGATTTTGAGGGAGAAAGTGAGAATTGTAGATAAAATAGTGGGATTTTGCCATCAAACTTTTTAGAAGAAGTGCTCTCTCACCAAGAGAAATCCATTAATCTAAAAATCATGAGTTGTTATACATTCTTCATGTGGTTTACAATTATGTTTATTAACACGATTAGATCGATTAGAAATGATGAATGTAGAATAAATGATACTTTTACATGTTTGAGAGTGGTACACAAATATTGGAGGGTATGCTAAGTGCTTATGTATGAATGTTTAGTCTAGGTTAAATGGTATGCTTTTGATTGTACACGGAAGGAATTAGGGATTGCTACAAGTTTGTGCATGGTAATGTTTCTGGAGTTTCGTGTTTTGTGCTAGAAATCCAAATTGGAATCATCCAATTGCTAAGCTCTTTTTGCATGTTAAAATAGATACCAATGTGATATGCACTTTAGAACCAAAGCATTTCGAGATGTAAATGATATGTCATGATATTTGGAAGTTGCTACGAAATAGTAATATTGTGATTAATGGTGTTCTTGTTTATAAGTTATGAAGTAACTAAGAAACAATGATCAAGTGCTGTCTGTTTGATAAGGACCTAAGTTAAGTAATCATATGCAATATCGAGACGTTTGAGTATATGTTTATTTTGTATTGAACTAAGATAATAATATGATACATTTTAATGTTATTTAGTTATGAAGTTTATAAAGCCTTTAGTCCATTAGGCTCATTAGGATTATAAAATTATGTTAACCCTAGTTGTAATCATAGATTTCATAGTTTTTAGAGAGTTCTCTAGAATTCCCTCCCTAAAAAAGATCTAAGAGAAACCCTAATTTTGATTCTAAAGCTTACAGACGATGTATTTAATACTTCTTGATATTATGCGTTTTGAGATTATGATGAATTTTAAAAAACATTAATAACAACATATCTACGTTCCTTTTTTGAACTTGGCATCTTTTACAAAGTTGTAGCAGACATAAAAAATGAACAAATAGGTTCTTTCATCACATCCATTGGAGTTCTTTAGCAAAGTTTATGATGTTTTGGAATCTGCATATTTTGGAGTTTGGATAGTTTTCTAGATCAAAGAAAATAGATATCTCAATGATGTTTCATTAATTTTTATCCTTCTGAACAGTTGTAATAGACATCAAGACGAGCAATGGGACGTTTGAATCACATTAGGTGAATACCTATCAAATATTATTGTTTCTAAAAAATAACTTTAAATTGGTAGCTTTTCAAAAACTATTAAAAACGAAATAGTTAACAATTTTATTTATATTTTTTTATTCTACAAAATTAAAGTAGACTTCTTCATAAACCAGTGGACACTAAAATCATAATAATTAGAAAATTCTATCAAAATTTATATAACCCCGAATATTGACCCAAATAAATGTAAAAATCTTCAAACAAGATCTTTTTAATATTTCTTTTGCATCTGAGAGGACTAAAAAAACTAACATATCGATGCCCTTTAAGTTGATGTAAATAAATAGATAAGACATTGCGATCATTCATTGTTCAATGGTGTCACACCCGTAAAACTTTACTTAAAATGATCGTAGTAAAATTTTTCTTTCTTTAAAAATGTTCATCTTGAATTATTTCTCGTGAAAACACAGTGGAAGACTTTAATTAGAAATTGTAGTAAACCCGACATTTACTTGAAATAAGACATTTTTAATCAAAATATCCATCAAATAAAATACCGCAAAACTCATATAACATATAGTTTAATCAAAACGTGTAACATACATAATAAACATCTTTACACAGCATCATTTAACAAAACTAACTTTTTAAAACACATCATTGTTCAAAGGTAAACACTCCAAAATACTTCAAATGTATAACTTGACGTCCCCACCAGTTGGCACTTAACGATTCAAGCTTTCCGTACCAGATCCGCCTCCTCCACGACATGATCGTTACATCAAAGAGGGAGGGCTCAGTCCCTCACCTATCTTCATCACCTACATCACAAAACATAACCTATGAGTATAAAGCTCAGTAAATAATCGAATGAGCCTATATGCCTAACATGAGCATGACGTTTCTTGAAAAACATGCACATTCATTTCGTTCCTTATCGTTATCTTGACTTAACTTGACGTGTGTAGGCGTCACATCGTATCAAGGTGAATAGGCACCATATGGCTTCCATGAGGCAGCCAATTCCACCTTCTCCCATAACTTGATCTTGACTTTACATACATTTATGCATTGGATGATGAATGTGTCTCATACCACCTTCATCATCTGTTGGGTGGCATTTTAAAAACATGCATGGGAAAACATTTTCGTATCTTTCATAAAACATGATGCATGAACATGATTCATACATATTCATGACATGATAACATAATTTAAGTACAAGCAACATAATGCATCAAACATCACCCAAGTCAACCGTAGTAAACTTTACTAATATACTTGACGTGTAACACCCAACTTTTTTCATATATTTTAAATTTTATCAACGTAGAATAATGAGCGAAATTAACCTATGTTGACTGTTAAAATTAATTGATTTTCGAAAAGATTGATAGGTTGGGTCGACACAACTTTGTGTTGGGTCGACATAACTTTGAAGGATCCGTCTCTGGAAAATTTTAGGTCGACACAAGTTATATACGTGGGTCGACACAAAATAACCCTTTGGGTCGACCCCAGGATTTAAGAGGGGTCGACACAAGTCACTCTCGGGAACTTCTTTTAGTCGACACAATGTATGCTATGTCGACACAATTTGTGTTGGGTCGACATAACTCTGAAGGAATCCGTCTTTGGAAAGTGGGGGGTCGACACAACTGTTTTGGTTGGGTCGACACAATGTAGGTTGGGTCAACATAAATTCTTATGCGGTCGACCGGTTATGGATTTTAAGCAATTCATACGCTCATTTTATGAATTTGGTGTCTTCTAAGAAGTTATAGTGAACTTTTTAAGGAACAATTTGACAACTTAATTATCAGAAATAGATCATTATCAAGGAAGTTATGCTCATTTGAAGTTGGTAAAGAAAATCTGGACTATAGAGTTATGGACTTTTTAGCGATGCTAGGTCTTTTGTATATTTGATTATGTTAAACTATTATTTTGAAGTTTACGTCTTCTACAAAGTTAAAGTCAACTCAATGAAGCAACTATGAGTTTTTGAATTATGAAAATCTGAGTTGTGGAACAAAAGTTATGAACAATTAAAGGTCAACTCCTTGAACTTTCGGGCTGGTTAAGGGTGACACCTTGAATGAGAGGTTGACACTTTATTTCTGAAATGTTGAATTTTCAATTGAATTTTCAAGGAAGTTAATCTTTGATTAATTAAGGATGGACCAATAGGAACGTGCCACGTGGATTAAGAGATAGTTAGCTAAGATGATGACACCTCATGCTTGAAGCTCCACATCACCATGACCTTTCACCTTCCATGTTAATCCATTTAATAAGGGAGTAAGAGCTTTCAACTTGTAACCTTATCCATGACTCAGCTCTCCCTTTTTCAAAGTTCTCTCTGCTCTCTTTTGCAGATCTCTCTCCTCTCTAAATCCTCTCCAAATTCGTGTGAGATTCTAGTGTTTTGAGCAAGAAATTGTGTGTTTAAGGGTTAGAAGTGCAAGGAGAAGGGCAAACCACAAACTTAAGCTTAAGGTATGAAGTTTATTATTCAGCAACATCTAATTTTATTCTAGGTTAGATGATATGAGATGGAAATGTCATTATAAGGTTAAAAAGGAATGAAATTGTAAAGTTAGTTTATGGGTATACAATTTATAAGTCATGTTAACCAGTTTCTGAAATGTAACTTTTACAAAGTCTTTGAGTTACAATTTAGTCATGATCTCTTATAATGAAGTGTATCCAACATTCTAAGGTTTATATTGGCACCTTATTCATTCTGATCCGATTAGTGTAGTGAAAGTTGTGTATATCGGAAGTTGAGGTAAAAACAGGGTATGAACTAATACGGTCATGTTATACCCGATTTTAAAGATGTAGAATTTATTAGACTTGTAAGTGAGAATCTGATCATAACGTCTTCTAAATAAATGTAGTAGACATCTTAAGTATGAATTTTATACCTTAAGTGTTTTGATCAGAATTCTGTAGAAAAAGTTATCAAAACCGAAAGTTTTTGGTAAAGAAGGGTATTCCGAGTTTTGCTTATATTATTTTATGTTATGATGTTAAGGTATATAAGCAAGCTCATTGGATCCTTAAGGACTTAGAAACCTAAGCCTAAGCTAAGGAGATCAAGTAAGAACTCATTGCATGTGTTTTGCCCTTCGGGGCCTACATCACAAAGGGTAGGACTGAGGTTGATTGATTGAATGATTGAGAAATGTTAAAATGTTAAATTATTAAGCATGAAATGAATACGTTATAGTTATGTATGTATGAAATATGTTTGGGGTGCATCGCATCGTGCACCGACCCAATAATATGGGTGTGATTGGTGTTTGTGTGACATTGAATTGTGATGTATATGCTATAAGTAACGCCTAAATACGTAAAGCATGAAAAGTATGTTAAGATATAAAGTTTAAGTGCATTTGGGAGACGTATGTGTTTATGTGTGATTTATGTTAAGTTGTTAAGCAAAGCATGATTTCTTAAGTTATCAAGAATGCATGAATTATGTTAAGTTGTCAAGTTTTGCATGTCATCTCATTCATGCATTACATTTCATGAAAAATGTTTATCAAGCATGCATTCACATGTCACCATTCATTGCATGAAGATCAAGTTATCAAGTATCAAGTTATGAGAGGACCCCATAGGTGCTAACTCTCAATCAAGCTATTATATTATGAGAGGACCCCGTAGGTGCTAACTCTCTATCAAGTTATCAAGTTATCAAGTATGAGAATGATGCATTTCTCCTTTATGCGATGTAATGACAACATGTATCAAGTTAAGTTTTGAAGATGGTCGTGGTATGGGACACGGATCTTCACTCTAAAAATGAAATGATGTTTTGAGGATGGTCGTGGTATGGGACACGGATCCTCACCCCAAAATGATTTGAAAAAGACACGTTTTACGAAAAGAACATGTTTTAAGTATATCATGAGCATGCTAGGCACGTAGGACATTATGATTTCTTACTGAGCCTTAGGCTCACTAGTTAAGCTTTGTGATGTAGGTGACGAAGCTCGGGATGAGGAATTTAGTCCTCATCACGTGCCATGACATGTGGATGAAGCTGTTTTGGAGCGGGCTGTTTACGAAACCAAGTGACGACCCGTGGGTGAAGGAAGAAAGAAGTTTTAAATATTTTATTAAGTTTTATACAAACTTGTTTGAATGAATTGACGTTTTGAATTATCATGTTAAGAATTATGTTAAGTATGATGAGATCACATTTTTAACACTTTTAATGTTTTAGTTTTGAACGAGATTTTAAAAAGAAAAATTTTACTGTTGTTCTTAAAAGGTTTTTAAATAACGGGATGTTACATGACATAACTTAACTCTTGACTTATGATAATACATAAGCATCAAACAATGTCAATCAAGCACCAATCAAACCCAAAGCACTTGGGTTGGTGTACGGAGCGATACACCCCAACAGAATATCATTAATAACATTATCATAAAAACAACAACTCTTAAGACATTCTTACTTAATGGATATCTAAGTAATCAAACACATCATCTTTATGTCCTATTCTTTGTGATGTAGTTCCACAAGGGCCAAACACATGCAAGGATTACTTACTTGGATTCCATAGCTTTAGCTTGGTATTCTGAATTCTTAATGATCAAATGAGCTTGCTTATATACCTTAACATCATAAAATAAAACAATATAAGTCAAACTCGTAATACCCTGTTTCACCATAAACTTGTGGCATTCATAACTTTATCGACAGCACTCTGATAAAAACACTTAAGGTACCAATTTCAACCTTACAGTGTTGGCTATACTTCATTGGAAGACATCATTACCAATTTCTAACTCGAAGATTTCATAAAACTTGCATTCCAGAAACTTGATAACATCACTTATAATTTGTATACCCATAAACTATCTTTACAATTTCATGCATTTTTAACCATATAATGTCATTTCCATCACTTATAATCTAACCTAGAACAAAGGTAGGTGCTGCTAAATAACGAACTCTGTACCTCAAGGTTAAGTTCGTGGTCTTCCTTCCTCCTTGCACTTCTAACCCTTAAATACCAAAATTCTTGTAGTAAACACTAAAACCTCATACTTTGATTTCAAACCCTAATTTTTCTCACACGAATTTGGAGAGGATTTCAGAGAGGAGAGAAAGTTGCGAGAGAGAGCTAAGGATTGTGATGGCTAATAGCTGAAGACTCCAACAAATTTTATCATTTTGGAAAGTGAAGAGTCATGTGGTTCAAGCATGAGGTGTAAACTCACCACCTCTTCATGCATGAGGTTTCAACATCTTTTTCACGTGGCACTTCCATATTTGTCTCTCCTTAATTAATCATGGATTGACTTTCCTAAAATTTCATTGAAAAGTTAATATTTCAGCGATAAGATGTCGACCTCTCATTCAAGGTGTCGACCCTTAATAAAACCCGAGAGTTTCAAGGGATGACCCATTTTAAAATTTTCATAACTTTCGTTCCACAACTCGGATTTCAATAATTCAAAAACTCATCTTTTCCTTATTGAGTCTCGTGTAACTTGGTAGAAGACTTAAACTTCAAATAAACATAACTCCCCACCAGAAGTTCAATAAAATTGATCTACCTATCAATATTCTTATCTTGACGTCTACTACAACTTTGTAGAAGAACTCTTTGCCAGTTATGCTCTTCTAAGGCATGATATGATTGTAACACATAAACTGGTATGTTACAAAATTCCAACCATTATTTGTTCCAACCTTTGGGATCTAAGATTCATAACTTTCTCTATACGTTTTTAAATAAAGAAATTATTGTTGCTATAGTTTCATCTACTAATCTATTAAATTCCATTAAGAAATCAACTCCATGTAAGACCCTAAAACCTCAGAATTAGGTAGATACAAATATTGTTTCTGATTCATCAATTTATTACTTCTAAGGTGTAATTTTGTCTCCATATTCATCTTTTCTTAGCACATTTCATTTTTAACCATAAAACATTATATTCATATAATGTTATTGTGCATCAAAAAGTTGGGTGTTACAAATGGTGTCGCAGAGTTTCGTTAAGATTTAGGAAAGTTTTGGTAAGCAATTACTTCTTCTCGATACCGACGAGAGATACCAACGAAGTTCGTAATCAATAAGTCTTTAAAAAAAACATTTCACAAAGGGTGGTATATACCTAAACTCTATTTTCTCTGCCGTCTTCAATCCATGTTACATTAGAAAAGGTACGCATGCCACCATTTCAGTGGACTCTCGAGATGATTTTTTCATTTTGCAGTCTCGAGGCATTTGGAGGTTTCCTAGTTGTCCTAGAGCGACATTTATGTAGAGTTTAGATGCATTTTTTACGTTTCATGGGAATTTTCGGGCATTTCCGCTTATAATAGGAGCTGATGGGGCTTTTGTGGCATTTCTTGAAATTTAGGGACGTTTTCGGCAATTCCAAAAGAGTTTTGAGGGCTGTTCTAGTGTTTCCTACGAGTACTCTTTGTCGTTTCGTGTTTCTTTAGAGTTTCGGGGCATTTTCGTAGCTGCTTTGGGGCATAGCCATGTTTCCGAGGAGTTTTGAGGCATTTATGAAGTTCCTAGAAGTTTCTAGAAGTTCCTAGAAGTTTCGGAGCATTATGATGTTTCAGGGAAGTTTCAAGTGATCTAGCGTTTCTTGGTAGTTTCGGACGTTTCCAAATTTTCTAGGAGTTCTGGTGTGTTTGAGCAATTTTCAAGAGTTTTGGGGAGTGTTGGTGTTTCTGAGGAGTTTTAGGGTGTTTCTGTGTTTCTTGGGAGCTTTTGGTTGTTTCAATGTTTCGTGGGAGTTTGGGGGTGTTTTGTCATTTTCTAAAAGTGTCAAAACTTTCTTTGTTTCTGGATTCAGGCTATGAAGGCAGTTCGTTACAATCCAACTTTTTTAATAGGTCTGACATTCTCGTCAGCCATCATTGCAAAGTTGAGAAACAGCCTCTAATGTTATTTGTGGAGCACTCGAGCTCTCTGATACTAATTAAACTTATGGAATACTTTGAATGTATATATGAAGGGAGCACAATATATGCTGGCGGTGATTGTAGTCTAGGTTGGTCCAGCTTTTTTAAGAATTAGATCTGAAATATTAATATGCTTTGTCCGTATAAACCTATAAGAAAATAAAATTTAATAATTTATAATAAGACATAAATATATTATGAAATAAAGAAGTTGAAAGTGGAGTGAAAAACTCACAACAGTCAAGCAAAAAGAAACAAATAAATGAACATGAAAGAGTTGCATATTTAATTTTACACATTAGAAAACCAATAACCAACGACTCTCACCATCGCATTTTGCATCCAGAATTTGATAAATTAGTAAGGTTATCGTCTATTGTTTGACTTCTTCATGAGGTCAACAATCAATTTCAGGTGACTGCTGGTAGGAAATGGAGATCAACTTAAATCGACACTTTTCTCTTCCCATAAAATCAACCTCTTCGATCAAATTCTCGCCACTAATCTCTTCGGACGATAGTTTTGAAGAAAGCACCTTGTCTGGCTTATAATAAGATATGGCAATGAGCGATTCTCGAGTCAACTCATCAGGAGCCTCCCTTCCTCGATCCACTTTGTTCATGAAATTCAAGCAGCATCAACAGTTTTCCTGGAAGTCATTACTTTAGCTTAGACAGTAGAAAAATTCTTATGAAAGCTGTAGCATTAAAATAATCTAAGTACAATGCATTATGGCTGCAGAACACTTTAATTTGTTGCTCATCTTTCAGCTAAAGATCAAACATAAGAAAACACGAACGGAAATTCTGTTTCACATACATAACGGAATGTGGCCAGTTTAATTTTTAAAAAGCAAGAAATTTTGAAATCCTTTTATATTGTTGGATATGCTACTTCTTCTTGTCATATGGAATATGAAAAATCTAACACAAAACATATAAAAACTGAGAGCTATGGGTCCAAACATAGAATAGAAAACCTTCATTTGAATCTAACATCATTTAAAAAAATATATAGATTTCACCTACAATCCCAAAGTAAAATCACTAAACTAAGTTGCATAAACTCAATAAAATAAATGATAATAAAATCTATTAGTTTTTTGGACAAATTTTTACTAACTTCTAGAATGACAAACGATCTCCAAATTTAACGTGTGATCTATGAATTTATATGTCTCTGATATCTAATTTCCAACGGTTCAAGTTTTAGATCATTTCGAGTATTGTGAAAGAAGTTAATGTTATTTTAGTAACAAAATATCAGAGTTGAGAGTTATTATTTTATTTAGTTTTGTTTTTAATATTATTTATGTCTCTTTTGTATCTTTTATAGTAGCTGAACAAAATAAAATAATGACAAGAGTCTACAAATTATTTTCTTTTTCATGTTTTGTTCTTTCTCCTCACTAGAAACTCTGCTTTCCCAATTCCAATTTCTTTCAAATTGATATCAAAGCTATGTCAAACTATGAGAGTTCAACGTTGTGGCAAATGCCGTTACCACGACTCACCAAGACAAACTACGTCAATTGGAGTATTCAAATGCGTGCTTTACTCAGTGTACAAGATGCTTGAGAAGTAGTTGAAAACAGCTACAATTAGCCACAACGAACCAATTGAAATTATTGAAAGAAATGCAAATAAAGGATACAATTGCTCTCTATCTCTTATTCCAAGCAGTAGATGATTCTTGTTTTGCGAAGATTGCTATGCATCAACTTCGAACAAAGCATAAGAAACTTTGCAAAAAGTGTTCAAAGGTGCTAATCGAGTTAAACAAATACATCTTCAAACTCTACGAAACAAGTTAGAGGTCATGAAGATGAAGAAGTTGAAAGATTTACCTAGCTACGTAACTCGTGTGCAAATGGTAGCGATTAAACTCAAACGAAATGAAGAAACTCTCACGAATGCAAGAGTTGAGGAGAAAATTCTCCGATCATTTAAATGATTTTGAGAATGTAGTATGTGCAATCAAGAAGTCAAAAAATTTAGAAGAAATGTCTGTTGATGAGGGCTCTCTTGAAGTAAATGAACAATGGAAGAAGAAAAACAAACAAGAAGTCTTGGAGGGAGCTTTATAAATGAAGATGGTCATAAAGGATAATAAAACAGAGGAAGAAGATGATTGTTTCGGTTCAGATCGGGTTAGAAGTCGTAGAAATAAAAATGAAGATAGAGGACAAGCGAGCCAACAAAATTGGCATGGAGGAGGCCGTGATCATGGTATTCGATCAAGTCTTCCAAATGTTAAATGTTATAATTGCGGCAAATATGAACACTACACAAAAGATTGCTACTTCCAAGAAGAATATAGAAGAAAATACGATAGACATGGAAGATAAGAATAAAGATAATGACATTCTCATGATGACCCATGAAGACACCACTCCAAATAAGAATATGGTGTGGTAACCATATGTGTTGACACATACATCTCTTTTTCATATGCAAGAGATAGAAGAATGACATGTGTGGCACAATCACTCTAAAGTCATGAGTTGCAAACAATGACATATTTTCAAAAAAAAAGTCAAATATCATGCAAGGAGACCTCTTGAGTCGATATACACCGACATATGTGGCCACATCACTCTAAAGTCTTTTAGTGAGAGAGGTATTTTCTTACTTTCTTTAACGACTATAAAAGGAAAACTTGAGTTTATTTTTTGAAGAAAAAATCTGAAGCATTTGTGGTGTTCAAAATGTTTAGAGTGATGGTGGAGAGGACTACTAATCTTTACGTCGAGATTTTACGATCAGATAGAGGCGTAGAGTACATGTTCATCGCCTTCATAAACTATTGTGAAGAACATAATATCAAAAGATTATTGACAACACCATATTCACCTCAATAAAATGCCATCGTCAAAAGGAAATCTTGAACGATCCTTGATATGGTTCGATTAATGTTGAAGTGCATAAATATGTGAAGGCGTGAGAATGACAAGGTAATAGCAAGGCATTTTGATTTTTTGTAACCAAGTAAAAAGTTTTCAATGTCGGGGGCTCCAAATCGTCTCAAAAGTTTAATTGCAACATAAAAAAGGTATAACAAGAGTGGTTGGTGCTTTTACGCACGTATCTGATTCAACCCTCTTCACTAAACATGATGGTGATGATTTGCTCATTGTCCAGATTTATGTGGACGATATCATCTTTGGAGCCTCAAACAAAAAGCTTTGCGATAGCTTTGCATCTCTCATACAAGATGAATTTGAGATGAACATGATGGGAGAGCTTAAATTCTTTTTAGGACTCCAAATTAGACAATCCTTAGACGAAACATTCATTTGTCAAGAAAAATACATCAAAGAATTGCTTAAGAGATTGAGATTGGACTCTTGCAAATCCTCAAGAACTCCCATGAGTACCACAACAAAATTGGACAAAGATGAAAATGGTCAAGTTGTGGACATTAAGAAATATCGTGGTATGATTGGATCTCGTCTATATCTAACCGCTAGTAGACCCGATATTCTCTTTAGTGTATGTCTCTGTGCTAGATTTCAAGCCTCCCCTAAGGAATCTCATTTAAATGCTGTCAAAAGGATTTTCAAATACTTGAGTAGTACAACAAACTTAGGATTATGGTATCCCAAGGGAACCTCGCTTAACTTAATTGGATATACAGATTTAGATTATGCCGGGAGCCTTGTGGATAGAAAGAGCACTAGTGGCTCTTGTCAATTTCTAGGAGAATCTTTAGTTTCATGGTTTTCTAAGAAAAAAAACTCAGTAGCTCTTTCAACTGCCGAAAACGAGTATATCGTAGCTGGAAGTTGTTGTGAACAAATGCTTTGGATGAAACATACCTTAGAAGACTACAATCTCTCATTTTCTAAGATACCTATCATGCGTGACAACACTAATGCAATAAATATCAGCAAAAATCCTATCCTTCACTTTAGAACTAAGCATATAGAAATATGATATCATTTTATCAAAGATCATGTCCAAAAAAGGGATATTATCTTGGAATTTGTCAAGTCAAGTGATCAATTAGCTGATATATTTACTAAGCCTTTGGATGAAAAGACCTTAAATGGAATAAGAATTCGATTAGGAGTAATTCAAGTTGATGGTGTTTAGGAACATCATTCTCTTCCTGCTGTCTCCTAAAATAGCGGTCGACATAAAGAAGAGTATGTTGACTGGTCCTTCGTTTCTGCCTTTGATCAGTCGACACAATCGTGAATCGGGCGACCGGTCTGTTCTTTCTACAATTTCATTCTCTCTCGGCTATACTCCAAAAGGGTCGACACAAAGAAATTGTTTCGGTCGACCCAATTCTTTTTAAGGGAGAAGTAATTAAAATCCTATAGCGTTATTTTCATTCTTCAAAATCTCTCTCGCAGGCTCTCTCTGTTTAAACGATTTTCGCTATCCTCTTTCGGTCGACCCAAACCTCCAGCTTCCGATTTCCTCTCCTCAAATGGCTTCCACCTCAAAAATTCCAGTCAAAAGGAAGAGGGCAGCCATTAAATCAAAGGATATTGCAGCCTCCTCCTCTGTTCCGCCCACAGAAATTCAACCCTCCGAGTTAGACAAATTCATATTCCGAAAACAAAGCAACCAAGATAAGTTTTATTCAATTTTTCAGAACAAACCTGTCATTTTAAGTAGAATATATGAGCATAATTCTATTCCTGGAATAGATATCCAAGAAGGCTGTGAGTTTCTAAGAATTTCAGAATTTTTATCCTTCTATGGTCCCTATTCCGAAAAGGCGGTGAGATTATTCTATGCAAATCTATATTACACCCAAAAACCATTTATCCTTAAGAGCTACGTATTTGGAAAGAAGATACAATTCACGAGTTATCAACTGAATATCATACTGAATTGTACATCCGATGAAAGAACTGATACATATTATGAGCAGCACTCCGAGCCTAAAATCATGAAGGATGAAGAGTACTAGTCTTTTCTTAGACAAATCGGGAAGGATCCAGATTCAGTGTCTTATCGACCTAAGGCCAGTGATCTCAATATTGTGGCTCGCCTAGTTCATCACTTTCTCACATATAATCTATTACCCAAGGATGGCCACAGAGACTACATCAGTAACATGGAGCTGTATGTACTTTTCATGTTCTTTAGGAGACGTCGCATAGACATAGGATATATCATCATGCGACAGATGATGGATGTCATGGATAAGGAATCCAAGTCCTTTCCCTTCAACCTCTTAATAATGGAAATTCTTTGACAAAACGGGGTTGAGATTCCTTCTTCTGAGCCACTCACTCAGGTCAGAAAATTTGACAAGTATAGTCATTTGACACTTGCTCGAATGGGCTTAGCTCAAGACGAAAATGAGATCTGGAAATACAAGGTGGCCATAGCTGATCCTAAAGCTCGTGAAGATCCTACACAGACCGATGATGATGCTGATGTACATCCCGAGCATAGATCATCTTCCCGCTCACATCGTATTACTTCCTTGATGGAAGAACATTTTGATTTGCTCACGAGAAAAATGTCAAGCTTAGCTTCCACAGTAGAGTCTCTTGTCCCCCATAATGATACTCTTAAAAGGACAGTAGATTCACTTGTCGCATCTAATTTCGCACTATATTTTAAGGTTGATTTT
This sequence comes from Begonia fuchsioides, assembly GCA_003255005.1. NCBI lineage: Eukaryota > Viridiplantae > Streptophyta > Magnoliopsida > Cucurbitales > Begoniaceae > Begonia > Begonia fuchsioides. Next base: position 32,505 of record QAOC01054075.1, on the reverse strand, counting down.
CTTCATGACAACCTTGAGAGGTGGTACTATCAATGGTATGGATCTACCTTGAGGCCTAGTATGTATGAACCTTCTGATCGTGCTCAAGATCCCTCATCAATTCCTTTGTCGTTTCACTCTCTTGTTCAATCTCCAGCTCTCTCTTCAGCCACTGCACTGGCAGTTTCTCCTATGGAGGTGGAAATTACTACTCCTGTCATTGCTACAATACCCTTATCCTCTCCTGGCACATTTGTGCTACCTACTCCATCTACATTTGAGCATCCATCTACTGCAGGCACCATTGTACTTGACTCTCTCATCTCTTCACCAGCTGTAGAGTAGTAGAGGAAAGCTTTTTTCTTGTCTTAGGAGAACTCTTAATTTCTTGCTTATCTCCTCTTTTGTATAAACAATGTTACTTTACTCGTATTGAATATTCTATATATTTATGTTTATGTTTATTCTTTTTGATAATGTCAATGAAGGAGAAAATAAATGATATTAATACATAAGTTATGATAATTTGTGATAATCTGTCTATGCATAAGTTATGCATAAGTTATATTAATCTATCATGCATGAGTGTCTTTCTATGGGGGAGCATTAAATATCTTTTATACATGCTGTGCCTATGGGGGAGCAATTTATCTTTCAAAAGTTTTTGTCATCATCAAAAAATGGAAGATTGTTGGCTTTAAAAGTGTTTTTAAAGCAATCAATTGTTTTTTATGGTAACTATGTAAAATAAGCATGAAAGATAAAATAAACTACTTTACAATGTTTAAATTAGACTTAACCATTCATGAGAATTATCCTATTTGAAGGGTACAATTAAAGTCTAACAATTTGTTTAAGTGCTGCAGAAATTTCAAGTATATGCAGTGTTTTGTGTCGACCCAAAATACCTTGTGTCGACCCTTGTAAAATCCAGAAGCTTAACCCAAAATGCTTTGTGTCGACCCACAGCGTATTGTGTCGACCCCTGTTCAAAGCAGAGGCCGAGTCTTCCAAATTGTGTCGACCCACCTATATAACTTGCGTCGACCCAAAATGTAGTGAAGCGTGCAAATGTGTCGACCCATCGAAACTGTCTGTGTCAACCCTAGAAAAGTCATTGTGTCGACCTTATCATAATCTATGTGTCAACCCCTCAAAGCTGAGCCTGCACTTTACATGTCGACTCCATCGTTCAAAATATGTCGACCCAACCTACATGTGTCGACCCCATTTTTTCCAGAGACGGATCCTTTAGATTTGTGTCGACCCCAACCTACATGTGTCAACCTCAGATTTTCTAAGACACGGATTCTTCAGAGTTATGTCGACCGCACAAACATTGTGTCGTCCCCAAAGATTCTAGAGAAGAATTTATGTCGACCGCAATAAATAGTTATGTCGACCGATCAGCACCAACAGACAAAAAATTCTCAACGGCTATATCTTCGCTGTGTCTAACGGATAGTGCTTGTGTCGACCCCAACAGCAAATATGTCGACCCATTTGGGCAGATCAGCAGCAAACTATAAATAGATGAAGCAAGCTCATTTTGAGAAGGAGATTTTTTACGAGAGAAATCTACGCCGAAATACTGCCAAATTCTTCTCAGCTTTTTTTTACTCTCTCAAATCCTACTACAACCCTTGTATATCATTCTTGAGATTGAGTGGGTCGGTTTTTACAACCGTACAAATTGTATTCGTTTCTTTTTTAACGATCATTGTAAAAGGGGTGACGCTCCTTCAAGAAAAGAGTCAAATGTTTGATTGACACCTGTAAGTCAATCGTAGTGAAGCTCAAGGTTTGAGCTGGAAAGATCTTCAAGGAGGTACCTTGAAGCGCGAAAGTAGTCAAGGTTGGCCGAACCGCGTTACCAAACCGGTGTTGTTCTCTTTACTCTGAACTCTTAGTTATTTGTTTAAGAATTTTGCACTAGAGTTTGAAAATAACTAAACAATTCGCACAGATTTGACTTAGTCTCGAAAAAGTTTAGTTAACCTAATTCACCCCCCACCCCACTTAGGTTAATCTTGATCCTTCATAAACATCACCAAAAATTCTATCTTACATTCTAGAACTAAGCATATAGAAATTAGATATCATTTTATCAAAGATCACGTCCAGAAAGGGGATGTTGTCTCGGAATTTGTCAACTATTGCGATCAATTGATTGACATATTTACTAAGCCTCTAGATGAGAAGACCTTTTGTGGAATTAGAGTTCGGTTGGGGATAATTCAATTTGATAGTGCTTAGCTGCATCCTTTTTCTTTCTACTGTCTGCTGTGATAGCGGTCAACATAATAGCGTGTATGTCGACCGGTTCTTCAAATTTGCTTCAGGTCGGTCGACATCATCCACGATCGGTCAACCTATATCCATTTTAATCTTTGTTTTAAAACCTTTTTTGCGAACATTTTCAGTCTTCTGCTCTTCTCTCTCGTGCGAAAAATGCTCTGATGACCACAGTCATTGTTCGGCGCTCACTCCTCTCGATTTCTCTCTTCTCCACTTCCTATGGCTTCCACTTCTCAACCTCCAACTAAGAGGAAGCGAACGGCTAAGTCCGATAACCCTCCTCCTCCTCCTCTGACAATTGACAAACACCTTTTTCGCAACGAGACGGCTCAAGATAGGTACTCTCAATTCTTTCAATCCAAACCACTTATCTTGAGTAGAGTTTTTCCATCTCATTGTATTACGAACATTGATATTTCCGAAACTACCGACTATTTGGGATTAACCACACTTTTTAGCCTTAGGAAATAGTATAATGAAGAGGCAATTTAGTTATTTTATGCCAATTTGCATTCAACTCCGCATCATTTTACCTTAAAGAGTTTTGTGTATGGCCAACCAATCAAGATCACCGTTTCATTTTTGAATTCGTTGCTAAATTGTCAAATTAACAAGCTCACTGATCAATACTATGAGCAAAGGAAGGAGCCCTCCTTGGTTCAGTGCTCAGATTACCATACTTTTTTTAGATTAGTTGCTAGAGATCTCGAAAATGTGCCTTACAAACTGAAAGCAGGTGACCTCAACATCACGACACGGCTAGCTTACCATATCACCTCCTACAACCTTTTGCCTAAGGATGGGCATCAAGATCACATTAGCCACATGAAGTTCTATGTCCTCTACATGTTCTTTCACCGGCGTCGCTTCAATGTTGGCTTCATAATCATGAGGCGTATGATGGATGTTTTGGATGTGGCATCCAAGCCTTTACCCTTCAATCTCCTGTTGATGGAGATTTTCTCAAAGCAAGGTGTCGAGTTTCCATCCCCCACGTCTTTTATCGAGGTTAGGAACCTTGATATCTATTCTGACTCCACTCTTGCACGTATGGGCTTAGCCCAAGATGATGATGGGGTTTGGCACTACAAGAAAATCTTGCCTCCCTGACCTACAACCTATTCTACTTCGTGTGATCCTCCTTTGACTGCCGATGAGATTCACCTTCCTCCTGAGCATCGGATCACTCACGGACAGCATCGCTTTTCCACCTTGATAGAGGAGCGCTTTGATATGTTCACTGTCTTATCTCCAACCTTGCATCCTCTGTTGAGTCTCTCCACAAGAAAGTTGATGGTCTTAAGAGACAGATTGATGCTTGAGATGAGTACTTTGAGGAAGAAGAAGATTATGAAGAGCCAAAGGCAGCGCGTTTGAATACTCCAGTTTAGTCCTCTCCAGCTCCTGTTGACGAGTCATATACCACTCCGGCTCTTATTGCTGAGCCATCCTCCACACCGACTGTTGGGCAATCTTGTTGGCTTTAAAAGTGTTTTTAAAGCAATCAATTATTTTTTATGATAACTATGTAGGATGAGCGTGAAAGATAAAATAAACACCTTACAATGCTTAAATTAGACTTATCCATTCATGTGAAATACCTTCCTTGAAGGGTATAATTAAAGTCTAACAATTTGTTCAAGTGCTGCAAAAATTTCATATATATATATGCAGTTTGTGTCGACCCCTAGTTTGTTTGTGTCAACCCTTAGATTAGTTTGTGTCGACCCATAGTGTTTGTATCGACCCCTATTCAAAACAGAAGCTCATCCTTCATACATTGTGTCGACCCATAATGTTTGTGTCGACCCTTAAGAAAATCCAGAAGCTGAGTCTTTCATTCCTTGTGCAACAAAAAATTTGTGTTGACCCCAAAGAAGAGTTTGTGTCGACCTTACCATATTCTATGTGTCGACCCCTCGTAGTTGAGCCTCATGTCTGCAACTACATTTTGTGTCGACTGCACTAACATTGTGTCGACCCCAGAAATTCCAGAGTGTCGACCCAACTTACATTTGTGTCGACCCCAACAATTTCCAGAGAAGATTTTGTGTCGACCCCAACAACATTGTGTCGACCCAAATCGGTAGATCAGCACCAACGGTCAGAATATTCTCAACGGCTATATTTTTTATGTGTCTACCGGCTAGTACTTGGGTCGACCCCAACAACATTTGTGTCAACCCAACTGGACAGAGTTGCAGCAATCCTTAAAGGCTAGTGCTTGTTAGATATTTTGTGACATCTCTCCTTAGGTAAAGACAACATTCTCATTATCGCTCTTTGTTCCTAGATGCTTTATCTCTTTGTGGATGATTTAACATTTTTTTTATAATGCCAATGGGGGGAGATATGATGCATTATTCTATGTCTTAGTCATGATTGAATGATTGAGAAAAGTCATGATTGAATGATTGAGAAAAGTTATGATCGAATGATTGATGAAATGTTATGTTTGAATGATTATATGCCTTAGTTGGGGGAGTATGCATATTCTATAGGGGAGTACTTAAACATTTTGTGAATATAGTCAATTTATCTTTCAATTGGATTGTCATCATAAAAAATGGGGAGATTGTTGGCTTTAAAGGTGTTTAAAGTAACCAACTATTTTTTTATGATAATTATCGTTTATGTGTATTATTGATTAACTATGTATGAAAGCTAAATTTAGTTATGTTGTAATGTATCTCATAGACTTAATCTCTCATGTGTAATACCCTTGTCGAAGGGTAAAATTAATGTCTAATAAGTTGGTCGAGTATTGCAGAATTTTGATAGTTTTTCACAGGATATGTCAATCGATGATCACTTGTGTCGACCGCCAAAATTCCAGAGACGAATCGTATGTCGACCGCTTACACATTATGTCGACCGCTACAATTCCAGAGACAGATCGTGTGTCGACCGCTTCCATCTTATGTCGACCGCTCTATGGTCAGAGTCGTGTTGAATGTCGACCGATGATCACTTGTGGCGACCGCCGAAGTTCCAGAGACGAAACTTATGTCGACCGCTAAAGACTAATGTCGACCGTCGAAGTTCAAGAGACGAAACTTATGTCGACCGCAAAAGACTTATGTCGACTGCCGAAGTTCCAGAGATGAAGCTTATGTCTTCCACTCAAGACTTATGTCGACCGCCAAAGTTTTAGAGACTTACCTTATGTCGACCGTTTAAGACTTATGTCGACTGATGCGAACTTCAAGAGACGGACCCTCTGTCGACCGCAACAATTTTAAAGGCTAATCAACTATACTTATGTCGACCTCTCCACGAATATGTCGACCGCTCAGGGACAACGTCAGAGACAAACTTCCAACGGTTATTTCTTTATGAGTCTAAACAGCTATATTGACGTCGACCGCTCCCGTACATGTGTCGACCGCCCGAGCCTGACCAACTACAAAAATTATAAATAGTTGATGAGAATCCAATTGGAGGAGCCAATTTCTTAGAGAGAAAAACACGTCGAAGCGCTGCTAAAATCACTCTTGAGTTATTTTACTCTCTCATCTATTGTATCTACTTTTGATTATTCATCTTGTGATTGAGAGAGTCAGTTTAAAAACCGCAATTTCTTGTAACGATACTTTTGAGCGAACTTGTAAAGAGGTGACGCCTCTAAGAAAGAAGGGTAAAAAAAAGGTGACACCTCTGAGAAAGAAGACTCAAGTTGTAAAGGTTGGATTGACACTCGTAAGCTCAATCAAGTGAAAGATCTTCAAGGAGGTACCTTGAAGCGCGGACGTAGGAAGCTGTTAGCCGAACCGCGATAACATATCGGTGTCAAAATCTCTCTCTCTCAACTCTTTATGTTTGTTGATTGTGCTTGCTTTTTGAATCGATAACCAATTTACATAGTTATTATAGTTAAATCATTTAACTTACGAAAAATTATAATTAACTTAATTCTCCCCCCAATTAGGTTAAAACCGGTCCAACATAAATATCCAATAACGTCAAGAACAAAACAACCACATCAGATAAGTTTCTATTTAAATCAACTTCACTTAATTAATTTAATTTGTCTCTCCTTACCAAATCTTCATTGTCTTCATGCTCAAAACATTCTCATCGCTATTTGGCCAATTCGTAGCCACTTCAGATTTGTGATTGTAGTCAAGAGGACCACAACAAGAAGAACAAGTCAACAATGGTGTTTCCCTTGTTGAAAGCATTTCACAATCGCAATCATCATCGAACTCAAAATCACCTCAACATTTGTTGATCAGCCCAGATTCCATCTACCCGCTTCTCCGAGAACAACGAAAAAGATTGATTATAATCTCCACATTACACGTCAATTTATTATGATGACACTTTTATCGATGATATGTGGAGTGTTAAACTCCAGTAAGAGTGAATTACAGAGATGATTTATAAGTTGCGTTCTTTGCTCTATCCCCACAACGAAGATGCATAAAAAACAAGCTGTGTGAAAAACCTTAATTGGCCAACTCTTAAATTTGGCCCTAGTATGTGTAAGGGTATTTTAGTCTTTCAATTTAAAAGTGATGGTGCTTACAAAGATAGGCTACGAAGTATGAGCTACCAAAAGTGTTATTTGGGATAAAACTTCAGACCGGTAAACAGAGAACGCGAAATTAAAAGATAGGGTCCTACTGAAAGAAAGCAGAGACGAGGAGTGCCTCTAATGGCGTTAAACGCTCTCAATCTCCCTTCCACTGCAATTACTTCTCTGTTAATTGGTTTTCACAATCATCCCTAAGACCTCCATTTCTTCTTTCAACGCTCATGACAGAGCATTTTCCACATCGTTTTCTGGTACCTGTGAGTCTAAAACGAATCGAGTCTTCGGAGTGGGGACGAAGAAAGCTTCTAGAAAAGTTACCTGCGCTGCAACTGCCTCTTCGCTTCCATCTGCTCTTCTTTTTTACTATGATGGCGTGCTTGTTGATACTGAAAAGGACGGGCACCGGATTTCCTTTAATGAAACTTTCAATGAGGTTTTTCAATCCCGCTCTATTTACTCTCAGTTCGCTATTTTTATCTGCCTGTACTATGGCTTCATGAAATTATCTGATCGAATGTTCTGGCATAAATGAGTGAAGCTTTTTTGTGTAAGCAATTTTTCAGAATTTCGACAGAAAAGGCAGAATCCGTAGTTGATCAATCGTTCGGCCATGGAAATCAAATTAAAATGTGCGTAATAGAAAATCCACAATCATTGATTCCTAGTCTATCCAAGAGTGATGGAAAATCACATCCGCTTTCAGTCTTTCTGAAGACTATGGATCTATATCTTTCTGGAATCTTATATTGTGTAATTTCCATCAAACAATCTTTATCTACCAAATTTATGGTTTCTGTTTCATCTTCAGGTTCTTCATTAGACTCACCTATCTGTTTTCTCAAACTCATGGTTCGAAATCTTTCATAACCATTACTCGATAGCTACCCCAAAAATCTTTTGAAATTACATGCTTAGTGGTCAACAATATTCTTGTGGCTCCTTGTCTGTCCATCTACCCCACTTTGCTTCTAAGCAAAGTGGTTCAACTACTTTTTTCCTCTGATAAGATTGTCATCTTCTAGAAAGTGAAAGATCAGAATTTGCTAGCATATTCAACGAAATAATGCATAACATGTTTATTTTTTTGAGGATTGATAAGCAATTAGAAGCTAAGGATAATAATCATCCTAATGCGAAGGACACATCATGCTTTCTATGTATCCTCTCCACCCCATGCTTGCCTCTTCATCTTAAATTAACCTAATGAAAGTAGTTCCATGAGGATTCACAAAATTTGCAAACTCCTCCCTTCTCGTTCTATTCTAAGAAGAAAAATATGTTGACTCCATTAGGAAAAAAATACATAAAGGGGATTTTGAATGAGAAATGAGCATTAACGGAAAAATAGTAGAATTTGGCCTTGAAGCCTTTTAGAAGAAGTGTTCTCTCACCAAGAGGAATCCATTAATCTAAGAATCATAAGTTATTATTCATTCTTTACGTGGTTTACAATTATGTTTATCAACGTGATTAGATCAATTAAAAATGATGATTATAAAATAACTACTTTTATAAGTTGGTTGTGAGTGGTGCTTGAATAATGGAGGTGATACTCAATGGTTATGTATAAATGATATTTAGTATAGTTTTAATGATATGCTTTTGATTGTATATAGAAGGAAATAGGGATTTCTACAAGTTTGTGCAGATTTATGTGTTCATAAACTATGAAATGTGGTTCATAAGCTTTTTTAGCGTGTTAAAATAGACGCAAATAAATAAGATATGTGCTTTAGAACAAAAGCTTTTCGAGGTGTATAGAACAAACTATGATATTTGAAAGTTGTTGTAAAACAGTGAGCACCATTTCGAGTTGTGATTGCATACTTATTTATAGGTTATGAAGTGATCATAAAGCAATAATCACGTGGTGTCTGTTTGCTAAGGACCTTAGTTAAGTAATCATGTGTAATACTCGAGACATTTGAGCTCCGATTTATTTTGTATTCAACCAATATAATAATATGATAAATTTTTATGCTATTTAGTTATGAAGTTTATTAAGCCTTTAAGTCTACTAAGTTTATTAGGATTATAAAATTAGGTTAACCTCATTCTAATCACAGTCTCTTGATTAAGATTAGAGTAACAAACTAAGATCTTGTTAAGATTTATTTTTGAGTGGTTACATAATACATATGTTTTGCCCTCTTAGACTTATATCATTAAGTGTCAATTTATACTATTTTCTTATAGTATGAGTGTTCGATTATAAGATAGAATATGTTTATTGTTATTATTGAACTCAAGGGTATGTTTTAAAGTGCTAAGTTTTGCAGGTTATGAATGTCAAGTTTCATGTGGGAATGTTAATATCACGAGGATAGTTTCATGTTAAAATCATAGAAAAATATGACCTTAGTCATTGTTAAGTAGCTAAGTTAAGGTGGGCTATTGTTAGGATATGAAAATGATTATTTTGTCTTGAGCTTGATTTATCAAAAAGAAAGAAAAATTAAGAAAGAAAGAAAAGTTACTTATCATTAAAAATTGAATTGGTTATTTGGTAAGCTATAATCAAGTATGTGCTCTCTTTAACTCTTCTAATCGAGTTGGTTGTCCTTTTAGGTACCTTCAAGTTTGTGATGTCTTATTTCTTGATTGGAAGTCTCAATGATAAAAATATATAGAAACTAAGGAAAAAAAAGGATTCAAAATGAAAAAAAAAGTTTTACTAAATACATATCATATTCGCACTCATACATGTCACCTATTGCTTACAATACACTAGACTCGGAGATGATTTTTGTGGTCTATGTGATGCCAATGTTGTTATAGTTGAAAGAAAGAAAGAAAGAAAGAAATGATATTATCTAAGCAACGGAGGAGAGAATGATTAATGTAATGTCTTTTAGAAAATTATGCGTATCATATTTTATGCTGACGCATCATCTTAGGATGATCTCATTAAATCTCTTTCCATCATTGTTAAACTTCATAATTGAAGGCCTTGGATCTCTCAAAGATTTCCGGTGAATCTTCAACTCTGATGAACTGACCTTGGAATCCAGATATTAATTTTCAGAATGGTGGGATCTCAACGTGTTATCTTCATTTACCGATGCAGCCATTGAATACTAAGAATATTATGGTATTTGTAAATGCTGATGGGATGGTCGGAAAAGAGAATAAGTCCGACGAGCACGTGGATACGTGATAATGTCTCACGTCTGCTGTGAGATGATCATTTCTTTTGCGGATTCTCCTATTACCTCTTATTTTCCATCTTAAAAAGAAACCATAACCGTAATAGAACACTTGTTTGAATTCCAAAGTACTAATCTATTTACAATTTCCAACTTTCAGCGTTAAACTATATTATTACCCAAATGCCTTGGCTTCAGGCGCGCAGAGCACAAATATTTCCAATTTTCTTAAATAGCAAGGACAAGACCGGGGAGAGAGCAGCGGAAGAGATCGCGAGGACGACTTTGCCATAGCGTGAGCGCCTCCTGGTGGATTTCCCAACCCAGTGGGCGGAGGTCAATGCAACGAGCTAGGTGTTGAAGTACTCTGTGAACAGAAAAAGCAAGTCATCTTTCAATGCCCCACACGCGCACCCAGTAAGCCTGTGCCCCCTTCCATCCTTCAACAATGAGAGTCTCCTATAGCCGGGACGCTCGGCTCGAACCTGAACTCGGACTGGTTCGACTCCCTAGTGAGCACTTGCATCACCGTGGCGGACCATGGAACAACCATTCGTGATCAGTGATGAGGACCATAGCCTCACTCTCTTTGTCACCCACGCCTAAGCTTTTATAAAATGACTCCATGACAAAATAGTTTGCTTTCTCTTGCTCTAAAATGAATTGCCTTAAATCAATAATTTTTAATATATTAATACATTAAATGTATTTAATTTGACACAGCATTGTGTATATATAAATAGATAATTAAATAAAATAAGATTATTATGTTTATTTAGTATTCAATAATTGAGATGAAATAAATCAGCAAAACTGAATGGAAAGCTAAAAGAAACAAAAACCAATCTCGAATTGGCTGTTTTATACAAATAATGGAACCTCACCAACCTGGTAAGGCCGATCAATTCAATACAGAGTGTCGGGTTCCGCTAGAGCCGACAAACGAGCGAGCTGGCTCAATAGCTCGCTCGGCCGGCTCAGTTAAGTGTCGAGCCGAGTCAGGCTCGGACCGGAACAGTGACGAGCCTGGCTCGCTTGAGCTTGTAGGTCGAGCCCGAGCCGAGCTCGACGGATGAGGCTCGCGAGCCTAATGAGCCAGGCTCGTCAGGCTCGAATCGCCGGTCGTCGCTGTCGTCGCGCCTCGCCGTCCGTCGCCTCGCCTCGTCTGTCGTTCGCGTCGTCTCCTCGCCGGATCTCGTCGCCAAGTCGGTCGTTCGCGTCGCCGTCCGTTGCTACCGGATCTCGTCGTTCGTTACCTCGCTGTCCGTTGCTACCGGATCTCGTTCGCGTCGTCGTTCGTTGCAACGGTCTGTCCACTAAATCCAGGCCCTCGCTCACTTCGGAGTTTGGACTCAACAACTTCAAAGCTAAAGTTTCCATGATTATGCCCTCGGGACAAGCCCATCCTCGGAAACATTCTTAATGACGCAAACGAACGGACCTGATGCCTCTAATGCGCTGCTCCTGCATCCACAGGATTGCCCCCTTGAAGCGCAATTCCATAGGCGTAGGAACCATGATCCAATACGACAACGGTACATGAGCTCCAATATTAACACGGTTTTATAGCACATTTCCCAAATTATCCTCCATCAAAACTGGCCAGAGATGGTGGTAAAATTGTAAATACCGTCTATGACCAGTGACCACTATATATTCATTGAAGTCACTTGTTGGCTGGCTCTATCTTTACCTGTTTACCGTTTGCCCGTCTTCGATTGACTCTCAGTCGTCTGGTTTTCCTCTAACGGTGCCATTTGCGGAGGAAGATCAAGCTACCGGCGTTTAGGTTGGAGTGTTGGGAAGGAGTTTAATGTTTCAGCTGTGCAGCTGCGGAGAAGAAGAATGCCGTTGACGAGGTACTTGATACGGAACGAGTATGGCCTTGCCGATCCGGAGCTCTACGCGGCTGCGGTTAAAGAGGATCCTGAAGCTCTTCTTGAAGGTGTTGCTATGGCTGGCCTCGTCGGAGTTCTACGCCAGCTCGGCGACCTTGCAGAGTAAGAATCTTCTCTTTTTTTATTTTGGGAGCGGTCGAAATTCTGAGTGCGTTAGGTTTCGTGCCAGGCTGCAGTGCTCAATCTTGCGGCAATTGTTTAGTAAAATCGACTGATACGAGCGTACAATTACGAATTTTGTCCGCAATTGGAATTGTGCATGTGGTTTGCAATCTGATTGGCTTCTAGACTTTTGAAAGCTTGATATTAATGTTAGTTAACATTATGAACAACGCATTTGGAACTTGTGGAAAAAAATGTCAAACGCTAGGTTAAAGAAGACTGTTTGTGACTGAGGTTGTTGAAGTTTGAGCTGAAGAAGAACATTATCAGATCATTACACGGAATTTTTATCAGATTCATGTCGTATAAAATTCCATTCTCATGTTATTTCACTCCCGAGCTCCAACGGATATAGGCTTGGGCCAACTGCTAGTAAGTATACATTGGATTGGACTTGAAACAAAATATATTTGTAAACACTTCCATTAAGTGTATGAGCTCGATATTTTTGTGACAACTTGGATCTGTTTGAGTTAATACGGAAGTCCTAAAACTTAGTAGACCCTGCTTCAAAAGGCCTGTTTAAATCGTGGAATGAGTGTTGCTTTATTCATTTTTCCTTAGTTTTACTCTCTTTCTCTATTTGAACATATTTTTACTTTGTTTCTCTAGTCGTACATTGTTCATTAGATCTAGAGAAAGAGAGGATAGTAAATTCTCTTCATGTAGCTTCTTCATTTTAATTTACCTATTTGCCCAAGTTGGTATTTTCGTTTGAAGGTCTTTAGCCAACTGTCATTTGTAAGAATATTTTTCACGTGCCTCATTTTTTAATGGAGAAAATTTGTTTAAGAAATAAAAAATTTATAATATGGAATGAGCGATGAGAAAATGTGATATTCTACAGTATTGAGTGGCATAAGTCTATTTATTGTTTGTAAGTAATATGAATATGAGAGTGTTTTCTTAAGAATTGCAGTGTTATCCTTCTATCCAGAGAATCCAAAAAAGTGGTGACCATTCTTATTCTCTGCCAGATCCTTACTCATCAAAGGCAGGTCAATTATGTGAGACAAAAAGAGGAAATTACTACATTCTACCCATTATGTGTTAAAACTTGAATGGTAGTTCCACATACTACAACCAAAGTCACAGTAAAAAACATGCTTAACTTTATCTCTTCACCCCAAGCAAGGACCATTCCCAAATCACAACTGATAGAAGGATTATTCTTTTGAATAAAATTATCAATTTATGGCTTCTTCATGGAGATCCTTATTTTCATTTTTGTGAAAATGCTTTGGATGCACTTAATTTGTTCAACTTTTTACTGACATTCTATTTTTAATTTTTTTCTTTTGTGGGACGGGAAGATTTTTCCAATGTAGCTTACTTTTCTGCATTGATGATTAGTCTTAACAAAGTCTCATAAGCATATAATTTTTTTCCGAGAGGGCTAACTGTGAATATGCTTAGGTAGTTGATGATATCGGTTAATATAGTATTAGCAGACGTATTTTGCTCATCATCGTCAATCTCTATTTGAATCACTTAATTATATAATTTGCTCTTATCAGGGGACACTAGTTCTGGTACATTGTTTTTGCTAATACTCGACCAAGGAGGTCTTGAACATTTAACATTGCTCCAGGCTTGCATTCGTGCGATGTATACAAATTCTGAACTAGCTTATTTTAATTGGATGAAGGTTTGCTGCTGAGATATTCCACAACTTACATGAAGAGGTAATGGCAACTGCAGCAAGAGGCCATGGCCTGTTGGTTCGAGTCCAACAACTTGAGGCTGAATGTCCTTCTATTGAGAAAGCGTTTCTATCCCAAACAAATAATACATCATTTTTGTTTAATGCAGGTTATGTTTCTCCTTAAATCCTTACTTCAACATTTTGGCAAATCCCAAGAGTATATTATTATTTAAAAAAAAAAAATTGAACTTTGGTTATCTCGTAAAATTTATTATTTTTATCAGTATCATTTATTTAGAGGCTTGAAAATTTCCTATTCGTGCAAATATCAGTATCACATTTATATATGTTACGTCTGCATTAATAAAATATTTTGACAGTGAATGCAGCATGGCGTTAGATTGGAATTGCTGTTCTTCCTTAAACTTCTTTTCACAGCATTACATATTGAATATCCTGAAATTGGACAATACGCCATTTCTAATTAGCTCTTTATTAATATTTACTTAATACAGTTGGTAGATTCTTGTTTCCAAAAGTTATAGATTACATATCAGTTTGCTGGGAATAAATTTTCAGGTATTGATTGGCATCCTAATCTTCGTTCGGAACAAAATTTAATTTCCACTGGAGACTTACCACGGTTTGTAATGGATTCTTATGAAGATTGCCGAGGTCCACCGCGATTATTTCTTTTGGACAAGTATGATTGTATACTTCAAAGCTCTTAAAATAAGTGAATAACTCTTTTTTAATTGATTAGAGCCATTAATTAACACGTCTACCTGTGACAGATTTGATGTCGCTGGAGCTGGGGCCTGTTTGAAACGGTACTCTGATCCATCTTTCTTTTTAGTGGATTCCATTTCCTCAAATAACGAAACACCGAGAGAAACAAAACTCCGAAAAGTGAAGGTAACATTACAATAACTATACTAAAAAATTGTGCTTGAAATGTTAATACTATAATTATAAGGATTTAAGAAAGTTTTATCTCTCCTTCAATTAAACCGATAGATTTGACTCTGAAATTCAATGCGTGTCATTACTATATAATGCTCTGAAATCATCATTCTTCTTGTTAATCTTAAAGTATGAAGTGTGAAATAAGTTAATTCCATATCATTTATTTTTTGGTAACATTGGTAAGGAAATTTGCGCCACAGATGCATCACTTGAAAATCTCTTTGTGGCCTGTCTCCTTTTACTGTCTTATAAAGTTTATTGTCATCATATGAGTAACACCAGTTGAGTTCTTCTTGTTGATATTGACGTATGAAATCTGGAATAAGTTAATCTCATTATCATTCGGGTTGAGAAATGGGCCCCACTGTCCAAAATTTGCCTCACTTGAAAATCTCTTTGTGATCTGTCTCCTGTGACCGGCTTGTCTTAATCTTATTGTCTTCATATGTGTGAGACTAGTTTAGTTCTGCATAAGTGTTCAGTACTCTCGTGAAAATCCTCCTATTCCGTGTACTCATAGTAGGAGGAATGAAGGGAACGAAATTGATTTTTAAGTGAATAGAGCTAGTAGTTAGTATTTTCAAAAGCGAATGAAGAAGTTGGTTATCCAACTGTCTTTTCTTTGGAAATCGTAAGAGTATCTTAGCAATCATATAATGTGTTTGTAAAGTTAGTAAAAGTTAATTAGAATTAGTGGATGCTAAGGAAATTTAGTAAAATTATGAGATTATAAATATAATAAGATAGGAGAGGAGGGCGTAATCTCAAACCTTCGTCATCTCAGTCGGAGAGTGTGAAAGACCCTTGAATCTTCTCTTAAAGTATAGTATTTTGTGTTTATGATATATAATTGTGCATGTGGAAGCGAGAGAACAAATTGGTTTATCCAACTGTCTGTTGGGTATTTTGTCTAGGTTCATATTTTTTTCTCCATGGATTTGATGCATGCTCCCATTTTTGACTGATTTATCAAGGATCACTGAATTCTTTTTTGATTATTTTCACTTAATATTAAGATCTAATGTAGTCTCAATGAACTTTTGGCTTGTCTCAACTGATCATTGAAAATGAGAACCTTTTTTCTGTTGTTTTCAAAGTTTGGGAATTAACTTTTTACTTAATATCAGAAGAAAGAATCACGCTGGAAGAATGGAGAAACCCCAGACATTGGTCCAGGATCACATGTCAAGTGCGTGTTTAATTTAGTTTTAGCACTTAAAAGATCTTCGTGGTTGTATGTAAATTTTTTTGAAGAGTACATGTTGATTAGTGAACATACAAGTATTACCAAACTGCAGGTTACAGCAGTTGTTGATGGATGAGCGAATTGAAAATGGTTATACTAATCCCACAAGATTTGTGAAATTGAAGAAGAGGCAAATGAGAAATTATGGAGTTGACTTAAATACTGGCAAAAGCTACATGGAGAAATTCCTGGACACTCCATCACCTGACCAGAAGATGGTGTGTGGATCTTCTGTTACTGAACCATGCCTAGAATTGACATCAGATGATATTATTGAATCAGGATTTAAAATGGTTAAAACTAGTACAGCAAGTGATGTAATAGATTCACTCGGAAAGGAAAGTGCATCTTCATCTTGTAACTCTCAAGAGGCATTGAAAAGGTCAATGGGCAACATGATTACTGATGGAGAAATTGTCAAGGTTATTGAAGCAATTCCTGATAGTGAACGAAGAGGAGGCTATCCCATGTCTGATAACTCAGGCACTGAAAATGTAGCAATTCATGGAGAAGGAAACTCTGAAAGCAGTGAGGATGGTTACCTGTCTGATGATTTGATTAGTGAAGTGGACAACTATATGGACGCTCTTAATACATTGGAGTCGGAACTGGAAAATGACAGTGAGTGTAAACCTAAGCTAGTTGAGGAAAACATTACAGGATCAGATGTAACTGAAGAGCATCTGAGGATAGAAGCTCAACTTTTAGATCCTCGGTCAAGTGGAAACTCTTCTGAATCAGATGATGGAAATAGTTCTTTCTTGCTAGGAAATTCTAGGCCTTATTGTTTTGATGAAGTTGAAGTTGATGACAAACTATATCGTGATCGCAGGGCTCCTGGGATGTTCAATTCAGCCCCTGAAACTCAAAATTCTTTTATTTTAGATGTCCCATCTAACCTCGTACATTCTCAAGATAATATGGTCAAGGAGATTGGAATATCTTCAAATATTGACCAAGGGAAAGTCTCTGATTGTGAAGTAGTATGCAGTAATTCATGTTTTTCAGAAAATCCTTCACATCCACGCTCGAATCCGGGATCAAGCATTCCAGTAGCTTTAATGGTGGATTCTGCCTTGGATAAAACATCAGATCATGTTGGCAGTGATTCCAAATCATCCGTAACTGTAGCAGACCTTGATGAAGTTGTGGCTGCTTTAACTGATGATACCTCCTCGACATCATATGATACTTACCAGTATTCAACAACTCAGTCCAAGGTGCATTCTGTAAATGAGTGCTATAGTGGGGATTCGACTGTCAACTATGATATGTTGCTGCATTCTCCAAACGCTTTGGATCTGGTTGCAGAGAATGATCTTGCTAAGAAAGTTGAGGGCAATATTCTTCGAGTTGACTGCCAGGATAAGAACTCGTTTGGAAGTTTTATTGATGTCACACAGAGTTTAACTAGTCCATCCACAGATAAACTAGTCTTTACTTCTGTTTCGCCCCAAGTGGAACTGCTTCCAGTTAATGAGTTTTCCGAAAATTTACCTATTTCGAGAGATTTTTCTTCAGATGCCAAATATAATGACCCTACTTTCATGGTTGACAATTCAAAAAGGGAAACCAAAGTAACTCAAGAAGATTTAGGTTTCGTAGTAGATTCACCGAGGACAGAAAGCTTAAGCAATTCAAAAGCCCCTTCAGCTCCGGTAGAATTGGATGTTATAAATTTGGAGAACAAAAAAGTATCAAGTACAGATATGAATAATTTCATCAGCAACGTGGACTGTGTTGAATCAGACACCCCCCTTGATTTTTCTGTTACTGGAACCATTGGAGAATGTATTGTGTGTAATTTTTCTACTTCTGCTTTCACCCATATTGATCTTCCATCATCAGGTCAGCCTTGCTACAAAAATGATGAAAACTTGGTCAATGTCGAAACTGAGGCAGTTACAGTAGAAGACGTATGTGATTCTTCTGTTGATGTTACAAAAAATTATTTTCAAGCTGTGATTTTTGAACTTCCATCTACAACAAATACAGATGATCGATGTCATCAAGATCCTGTTGATCTGGATGATGTTCCAATGCAGGAATTTTCCGAACATGTGATTGTTGGTGCTGATGAAGATATTCATCTGTCTTTGGACTTGATGTCTTCCCCTGGAATTACGGAAGTTTGGGATAAAATTCAGTCTGGTGTTGGAAATCAACACCAGAATCAAGCAGCAACTAATGAAGCTGTTTGTGGGAGAAGTGATGTGGAACCAGCGATCAAAGACAAAGAAGATCAATTAGAAGGCCTCTCTCTTTTAGATGCTGATTGCAAAGCAGTCTTAATTGACTCCAATTCGGAACCTGATGATATTGGCAGTGTTCATGAAGCTTGTACCAATTTAGTTCAGACTGACCAAAACCAAGACTCTTCAACGATTGATGAAGCTTGTTCGCCTCAAGCATCTTCGGAACTGAAAAACTTCCAATTACAAGAAACTTATACCAATATAGAGGATCTTTCACCTCCATTTTGCCTCCCTGTACCTCCTTGTTGCCTACCTGTTTTAGAATCTCCTGTAGGACCATTCACTGAGGTGCAACCTAATCACCTTCAGATGGAACATTTGGAAGCTGTTGCAACTTTCTCTGATTCTTCTCATCTTCACGAATCTGAGATAATACAGTCCGACATATGCAGGCAAAGAAGTGAACGGTTTCAATCCTCCACCTCAGGGGACAAAGAAAGATATTCAGATACATCTCCCAAGTCACCGCCAGAAACACTAGAAGCACAATCATCACAATCAGAGTTTACAGAGCAAGGCAGCTTTACAACTATTGGAACTGGTTCGCTATGGTCTTTCAAGCCCAGTTCTGTATTAGTTTCTGAAGGAGAACGATCCAATCAAGAAGAAATGCCTCCTTTGCCGCCACTCCCGCCAATGCAGTGGAGGTCGAGCAAAATACAGCCAGCCTTCCCTGCTACGGAGAGAAAGTGGGTTGACTCTAGCGAGAACCACCTTCAATCAATACCACCACCTGATATGGATCCGACCTCTGAAGAATTTGCTTTAGATGATTCATTACAAGGTATTGTTCATCCGCAGAACCCATTCTTGATCCTTGAAACTGGGGAGAAGTCTAACAATGTTGTTGGAAATATGTTGCATGAATCAGACAAATCTAGCTCATTTCGATTTCCTTCATTTTTTAACAAGCCAGACCATCAACCCACTAGCATTTTTCTTGAGGATAATCAGTCTCTGAACCCATGTGCAACCATGCCCAATGAGAAGCGTGAGAGTTCTTCAGGACAAGAACTGGAGCACTCTGCTTTGGTCTCTTCTCAGGTATTAAGAACTGAAAGTGGAATTGTGAAACATGGTAGTCAATCTTCATCAACAAATTCATTGGAGCCTCGAAGCGATTTACCACCAGAACCTGATTTAGAGTCTAAGATGCTCCAACAAGCACCGCAAAATTCAGGAATTGAAGAGGTAAATCCCCACACAAGGCTGGAAGAACCATTTATCAAAGTTCGCTGGTTGTAGAAGGAGAGGGACAGATGGGATCATCATCAAATGTGTCGGCCATGGTGTCAAGCTTTGAGGGAGCAGGACAGGCAAATGGAAAACTACCTAACAAAATTCCTCGTCCTCGGAGTCCTTTCGTTGATGCCGTTGCTGCTCATGACAAACGCTTGGTATGTATATTTCTGTCTCTTGTTCCCTTTTGTAAGTTCTATGGTTCTGAAAAAGTTCAACATTTTTGGCTCTCTTGCAGTTGAAAAAGGCAACTGAGCGGGTGTTGCCTCAGGTTATACCGAAGGTAGACGAAAGAGATTCATGGCTGGAGCAGATACGAACAAAGGTTTAAAATTTTGCATAAATGTTTGTTTATTTTGACCTACTCGGCTCTTCAGAAGTGGTACTGAAGGCTTCCGCTACTTAAACTAATTTGGTCTCTAAATTGCAACAGTCCTTCAACTTGAAGCCTGCGGTTGTGTCAAGACCCAGCATTCAGGGCCCAAAAACTAATTTGAAGGTTGCCGCCATCTTGCAGAGAGCAAATGCTATTCGTCAGGTCTCTCTCTCTCTCTCTCTCTCTCTCTCTCTCTCTCTCTCTCTCTTTGTGTGTCTATGTTTGTATGAGTCTTACTGGATTCTTTGAAAGCAGGCATGTGCTGGGAGCGACGAAGATGACGATGATGATAGTTGGAATGATTCTGATTAAAGTTCCCTTCTGTTGTCTTGTACTGCCATCAATCCAGGACCAAGGTTAGCATCTTTCTTCGTGAATAGGAAATTTCTGCGTGTGTATTGTTTCTTTCGTCATTTTTCTTTGAACTCCTCTCTCTCACAAGTGTATTTGGTTAGTTTGTGCTTCTGCTTCATGCACACAAAATCCAGTTTGGAAAATCACACATACCCTTAGACAAGATTGAAATCAAGATTCAGTGCTTAGGTGGCGCTGGACCTATCATACCCTTGTTCTATTGATTAGTAATACTTTCTGTATGTAAATTGCAATCGAGTGGCATAAATTTTTGTTATTGTAGAGTGCTTTGCATGTGATTTTGTAGTCTTAATTTGAACGGCTGTATATTTATACGAAAATTTGAAACAACGCTCGATAAAATCAATCTTATTACATGTTGGTGTTCGAACCTTCATTTCCTCTAAATGGAATAGATATCGTGTGTTAACGGAGTTTGCCGGTATCTGTAGCGTACTGTATGCCTTATTTTGAGAAGTCAACGAGGCTTTTATTTAGAGACAGGACCCATTTCCGGTCAGAAATAGGTCATGGCCAAACGTGCATAGGGGCTTATATGCATATGCATGCTAAATATTCAAATACAAATGATGAAGTTCGTTGGAATTTGGAGTTTCAGAATTACTAATGTTCATGACACCGATAATGAATGTTGATAATTATATGCTAGAAATTACATATTTATTTAAATATACTCAAAATACGCCTATTTGCTAACTAAATATATGTTGCTCAGTGACAATAATTAATAGCATTATGCATATTAATTTCAAATTTTAACTACACATCATATGGTGCGCAGTGTCCAATACTTTTGCTAGTACATATTGTTCATAGGTAAACTCTTTGGATATCCGAAGTCAACCACTTGGTGTTGACTTGATTACCTTTCTTATTTGGTTTGGATCTGATCTAATCTTTGATCAAGCTAGTCAAGCTGCGAGTCTTCCCATCCCGCGGATCGAACGCTTGAAATCTTACATTCGGTCTCTTAGTATTTTGTTATCGAGTTAGGATTGAATTAGGGGTTTCTATAGAAGTTAGTCGTCGTTATTTGATTAACTATTTTAGTTTTTTAATTATTAATTGATAATTTATTAATTATAACAATTAGCAATTGACGTTGGGTGGAACTCAAGGAAGCGAAACCGTGGAAACCTCGTCCCCCTCCCCTTGTTCTTTTCTCTCCATCCGCCATTTTCTTCGCTTCTCCTAATCGTGATCCACCAGCTCCTTAAAGGTAGCCCTATCTCTCTCTCCCCTAAATCTCGGCTTCAATATCTTCCTCCGCCATGGCTTCCTCCACTCCGGCAATTCTCCCTATCTCCGACCCCAATTCCGTCGCCAGATCCGTCCAATCCAACGTCCCCCTCGCCACACCCGCCTTACGTGCTTTCATCAACAACATAACCGCGTCCCTTCGCAATCGTCTCTCTCAGCGCCGTCCTTGGGCGGAGCTTGCAGATAGGACGGCTTTCTCCAAGCCCGAGTCTTTCTCGGATGCCACTCTTCGAGTTCGCAAGAATTACTCCTATTTCCGCGTCAATTATCTCTTGGTGATCGCTGGGATTCTTGCTTTGTCTCTTCTTTCGAACCCTTTCTCTCTTCTGCTTCTCGTCGCCCTCGTCGCCAGTTGGCTCTTTCTTTATCTTTTCCGCCCCTCCGATCAGCCTCTCGTCCTCTTTGGACGCACTTTCAAGGACAGCGAGACTTTGATTCTTTTGGTCGTTTGCAGCGTCTTCGTCGTGTTCCTCACCAGCGTTGGGTCTGTTCTAGTTTCGGCTCTCTTGGTCGGCACGGCTCTCGTTTGCGCTCATGGGGCTTTCAGGACGCCTGAGGACCTCTTCCTGGACGAGCAAGAGAATTCGTCGGCTGGATTTTTTTCTTTCTTTACCAGTGCCGCCACCAATGCTGCAGCTGGCGCAGCCCCTGTCGTCGCTCGCGCATAGTCGATGGGGCAAGCGGATTTGAACGGAGGCCTCTAATACATTAGAAATCGGTCTTCGGGTGAGGAGAAATTGAGAGATCAAACTTTTATATTATATGCAATTTTCTACATTGATGCCGGTTCTCATTGTATGGATCTGTGTTCTTTTGTCCCAATAGGTAACTATGAAATGTTTCTTGGAGATCATAGTGTTTTTCTCTTGCTGCTTTCATTCTTCTATTTGATGTACTTTGTATCCTGAAGTTGCCGACATTGACTGGGATTTCAATTTAACACCTTGGTCCCGGTCGAATCTTGGTGTTTATATGAAGATTGGCGTGGAATGAGATTGAGTTCGCTTATTTTATCATGTTTTAAACCCTCTTGTTACAGTACAAAGCTGCCAGAATTCCTGTTGTGGGGTAAGGACTTTGTTATTTTTGCTCCAAGCAACAGGCCGCTACGTTCATATCAGGTGAGTTTGATCTCTTAACCTGTTAGGTTTACGGCCCCGTCAATGGAATTGATACTGCCATTGTCTTCTATTTCAATTATTTTCTTCCTCTACTTTTGATTGAGTTGGCTGGTAAGGAGCCAAAGTGTTGATTACAAACTATAAGAACCTCAAATTTTAGGGTATTGGAAACCTGTCACACGTGGAAAATAGTGAAAATTTAATTAGCCTGGTAAGGAACCTTAAGTTTTGATGGAATCTTAATTATCAAGCAACTTGACCGAAACCCAAATTATTGATAAGAATCAAAGAAGTCAAGCAAAATTCTTCAACTATCATTCGAAGAAGATCAACGTTTTTCGCAAAAAAAATAATAAATAAAGAAAAATGCACTAGGAAGAAATACTCAATTTTATTCATCCAAAGCACAAACAATAATGAAAAATGCACCTAGGAAGACATACTCAATTTTATTTATCCAAAGTTAATTAGCCAGTAGGTTGTGCTATTAAAATTGCTAAGTGTAAAATGTAAAATTACAAATCTAATTAATTATGAAATTAAATAAAAAACAAACTGTTAAAAACATAGGATAATGATGGTTTGCTTGCTAGTGACAAGGAATATTACTCACACCGTATTAGTTAAGATTTTATAAGAATTTATTAGAATTCTTGTTAGTTTGTTAATATTCATTTTTTCTAATATAAATCTGTAAACTATTGATATGAAATATAATTTTTCTTTTTATGCTAGTGTATTCTATCTTTCTTCTTAACCTCATCTTGGTATCAGCGTAGAGCGATCTTTTATAGAGTCTTCTGCTTCAAATAATTATACCTAGATGCATCGGCTTTCCTTTCCTCTTTTTTCCTCTCACTCCCAACATATTTTTGTAAAACTTTCAAATGATAATTACTTCATTTGGAAAAATATACTTCTCAACATCGTCATCTCCAATAGATTGGAATGCTTTCCAAACCCATCTCTTCTCCTCCACCTCAATTTCTAGACAATGTATCGTTTTCAGCTGAATCTGAATTTCCCTATTTGGTTGCGATACAATTGGCTCATCATGAGTTGGTTGTGTTTGTCACTATCTGATTCCATCTTACTGCAGATCATAGGTGTAACACCTAACTTTTTTTTATGTAAATCAGATATGTATAAATGTAGTGTGTTGTGACTAGAGTATGAAATATACTAAGAAAACATGAATATGGTGATGGAATTACACTTTAGAATTAGTGAATTGATGAATCATAAACAATATTAGTAATTACATAATCCCAAGGTTTTAGGGTCTTCACATGGATTTGGTTTCTTTTAAAGACATTTAATAAACTAGTAAATGAAACTACAACAATAAGAATTTCTTAAATTGGAAAGGTATAGAGAAAGTTATGGATCTTAGAACCCAACAGTTGGTAACAAATGTCGGGTTGGAATTTGGTAACATAGTAGTTTCTGTGTTTCAATCATATCATGTCTTAGAAGAGCCTACTTGACAAAGTGTTCTTCTGCAAAGTTGTAGTAGACATCTAGATAAGAAGATTAATAGGTAAATCAACTATATTGGAGTTCTGGAGAGAAAGTTATGCTTGTTTGAAGTTGGATAAAGAAAACCAGACTTATAATTATGGACTTTTGAGCAATGTTCGGTATTTCGTATAATTGAACATAATAGGCTCCAAAATTGAAGTTTAAGTCTTCTACAAAGTTAATTAAGAAAAGACTTAAACTCGTTTGAAGAAAAGATGGGTTTTTAAGTCTTCTACACCTTAGACTTAAACTCGTTTTAAGTCTTCTACAAAGTTAAACTTTAATAGACTCAATGAGGAAAAGATGAGCTTTTGAATTAAGAAAATCCGAGTTGTTGAGCAAAAGTTATGAAATGTTTAAATGGTGGTTAACACCCTGAATAAAGGGGAGACACCTTGAACTCTCGAGTTTGATTAAGAGTTGACAATTTATTGCTGAAATGTTGACTTTTAATGAAATTTTAAGGAATTTAATCCATGATTAATTAATGATGAGTCAATAGGGAAGTGCCACGTGGAAAGGATGGTAACACCTCATGCTTGAACCACATGACTCACCTTTCAAAGGGGTCTTCAGCTATTAGCCATCCCGACCATCAGCTCCCTCTCTCAGCTCTCTCTTGCAGATTTCTCTCATCTCTAAATCCTCTCCAAATTCGTGTGAGAAAATTAGGGTTTTGTAAAAAAAGTGTGAGGTTTTAGTGTTTTGTGCAAGAAAATTTGGTGTTTAAGGGCTACAAGTGCAAGAGAAGCAATAGCCTACGACTCCAACCCTAAGGTACCAAGAAATACCTTTAAGATGTTCATTTTGGTACTGTAATGACTTATAAGGGATGGAATTTACGTTACATGGTTAAGAATACATGAAATTTTAAAGATAGTTTATGGGTATACACTTTATAAGTCATGTTACCCAGTTTCTGAAATGTAAATTTTACAAAGTCTTTGAGTTACACTTTGGTCATGATCTCTTCTAATGAAGACCAACATTCTGAGGTTTAGATTGGTACCTTATGCATTTTGATCCGATTAGTGTAGAGAAAGTTGTGTATATGAGAAGTTCAGGTAAAAACAGAGTATGAACTAATAGGGTCATATTATACCCGATTTTAAAGATGTAGAATGTATAAGACTTTTGAGTGAGAATCTGATCACAACGTCTTCTAAATAAATGTAGTAGACATCTTAAGTATGAAATTGGTACTTTAGTTGTTTTTATCAAAGTTCTGTAGCAAAAGTTATGAATGCCGAAGGTTTCTGATAAAATAGAGTATTATGGATTTTGCTTATATTATTTTATTTTATGATGTTAAAGTATATAAGCAAGCTCATTGGATCCTTAAAGACTCGGAATACTAAGCCTAAACTAAGGAGATCAATTAAGTAATTCATGCATATGTTTGGCCCTTGTGGGATTACATCACAAAGGATAGGACATAAGGATAATATGTTTGATTACTTAAATATCCATTAAGTAAAGAATGTCTTAGGAGTTGTTTGTTTTTATGATAATATTATTGATGATATTTTGTTGGGGTGTATCGCACCGTACACCAACCCAAGTGTTTTGGGTTTGATTGGTGCTTGATTGACATTGTTTGATGTTTGATGCATTATGTTGGTTGTGCTTAGATTATGTTATCACATGCATATGTATGAATCATGTCCATGCATCATTTTTTATGAAAGATACGAAAATATTTTGCATCCATGTTTTTTTTAAAATGTCACCCAACGGATGATGAAGGTGGTATGTGACACATTCATCATCCAATGCATAAATGTACGTAAAGTCAAGATCAAGTTATGGGAGAATGGAGAATTGGCTGCCTCATGGAGGCCATATGGTGCCTATTCACCTTCATACGATGTGACGCTCACACATGTCAAGTTAAGTCAAGATAACGATAAAGAACAAAATGAATGTGCATGTTTTTCAAGAAACTTCATGTTCATGTTAGGCATATAGGCTCATTCGATTACTTATTGAGCTTTAGGCTCATAGGTTATGTTTTGTGATGTAGGTGACGAAGATGAAGGTGAGGGACTTAGCCCTCCCTATTCGATGTAACGATCATGTCGTGGAGGAGACGAATCCGGTGCGGGAAGCTTGAATCGTTAAGTACCGACCAGTGAGGATGTCATGATGTACATTTGAAGTATTTTGGAGTGTTTACCTTTGAACAATATTGTGTTTTAAAAGTTTAGTTTTGTTAAATGATGCTGTGTAAAGATGTTTATTATGTATATTACACGTTTTGATTAAAATATATATTATATGAGCTTTGCAGTATTTTATTTGATGGATATTTTTATTAACAATGTCTTATTTCAAGTAAATGCGGGTTTACTACAATTTCTAATTAAAGTCTTCCACTATGTTTTCACGAAAAAGATTTCAAGATAAACATTTTTAAAGGAAGAAAAATTTTACCGCAATAATTTTTTAAGTAAAGTTTCACGGGGTGTGACAATAGGTTTCTCTATTGCATCTGAGATCTTGCAAAGTTTGGCTCGTGCTTATTCTTCTACATTGCTCGCCCGCATTAACGAACTTAGGGGCCAACTTCATAATCTGATCAAAGGGGGGACTCACGGTAAATGAACACATCCAAAAAAATCACTAGTATTTGTAATAATCTAGCTGCTACGAGAGAACCTGTATCATCTAAAGACCAAATTTTCATATTAATAAATGGTCTCGGTGCTAACTACAATTCTTTCGTTACTTCAATCTCACAAGAGAAGTGGAGATAACTCATTATGGATGATTATAGCCGATTCTTCTGGCTTTTTCCACTTAAAACCAAAGATTAAGTTGCTTCCACGTTCATTAATTTCTACAACTTGGTCAAAAATCAATTCGAAGCATCAATTAAGTGTGTTCAATTTGACTGGGGGAGGGTGAATTTCATTCACTCACCAATTTCTTCATGTCCAAAGGAATTTTACATAGAATGTCTTGCCCTCACACTCCGGCGCAAAATGGTCAAGTTGAGCACAAAAATAGACATATTGTGAAAGTTGGATTGACTCTTTTGTTTCATGCTCATCTTTCTGTTGAATCCTAGACTTTTGTATTTTAAACAACTATCCATCTCATTAACTTGTTACCTACCCCAATTTTGTCAAATAAATCTCTTCATGAAGTTTCGCTCTATAAATCTTCGTCATACACTCATTAAGAGTTGTTGGTTGTGTTTGTTATCACAATATGCAACCTTATAACCCTAACAAGCTTCAACCGAGATCTCTTAAATGTATATTTCTTGGTTACTCTTCTTGCCACAAGGGATATCTCACATTTCATTCTTCAATTTATTGTCTCTACATCTCTAACAATCACCATCCGCTTGGTATCTCAAGCTCTCAGATGCCCTTATTCTGTATGGCTTTCGAAACTCTCATGATGATGCTTCGTTGTTTATTCTGCACAAATGATCAATACATTTAACTATGCTTATTTATGTGGATGATTACACCCTTGATTACTTAACTAGCTGATGGGTTTACTAAGCTGTTGTCCCGAGTTCAACTTTGATCTTCGTAGCAAGCTCCACGAGGTTCTCCCTTGAGCTTGAGGGGGTAACAAGGAAAATTACTCACAGCGTATAGTTAAGATTTTATAGAAAGTTAGGATTTTTTAGAAATTTGTTACTTTGTTAACATTTCTTTTCTAGTATTCTGTAAACTATTGATACAAAATATATTCTTTCTTTTTTATTCTTGTGTATTCTCTCTTTCTACTTAACCTCATTTTTAGGATATGAAATTAAGTTTAAATTCCTTTTGAACAAGATTTGACTAGATTTTGTTAAATTTGAATGGAATTAGTAATGCAGATCTTGAATATTTGATTTGTATGTGCTTGTAGCATGCCTTTTTAGTTATTATCCTGAGCTTGTCCTTGGTTGGCATGAACCAGTCTTGGAGACTCGTAAAAAGGCAGGGAAACCATGAAATTAAGCGAGTATCTTCCAAGAAGGTTAAAGCAGAATGAAGCGAATACATTTTTTTTCAGAGAAAGGGGATTCACCCCCGCAAAATTGATGCAAAATATTCAAGTATTTCAGACTGTTAGCAGTGCAAGTATTTTAGAAGCTCTATTGATTCTTGTGATAAAAGACAGTATCATCTGAAACATATCATGAGACGAAGCGGTGAACTCCATAGTTTCATGGTAGCTTCAACGGTGACACGTGTCATTCTTCTTCACAGCGAGCACGAGCGTGTCATTCTCAGGAAGACGCCAGCTCCCACCGGCCGCGTCTGCACGGTCACATGTCATCGTTTCTACGCCCCACAGAACATTTTTCTTCTATATAAACCCCCACTATAAGCGGACTTAAGGAGCTGGAAAGGGTGACTGTAGTATATTTCAAAAATGTCGTCAGAACAGGAGAGGAAGGAGCTCGACGCCAAGGCAAGACAGGGGGAGACCGTCGTCCCCGGTGGAACTGGAGGAAAAAGCCTCGAAGCTCAAGAGCACCTTGCTGAAGGTTCACTTCCTCTTTCTACTTTTATGTCCAATCGAAGCTCAAGAAAATACTAGTCTTTTTAATTAGATTTTCAAGGAATAAATAAGATGTCTTATTTGGCGGAGTGTAGGGAGGAGCCGAGGAGGGCAGACGAGGAAGGAGCAGCTGGGGACAGAAGGATATCAAGAGATGGGTCGTAAAGGGGGGCTGAGCACACTTGACAAGTCTGGAGGGGAGAGAGCCGCCGAAGAATGAATCAACATCCAGACTCCACGTTGTAGATTTCGAACTGTTATGACGCCATATTCGACGTCTGTATCTAGCTAGCGCTTCACCTTTGTCCTTCCAATGTAGTGGAGTGTTTCTTTTCAAACAAAGTCTGTATAGTGGTAGTAGTTGCTGGTCGTCAGAGCGTGTAAGTTTGAACGTGGGTCTGAGAAACTGAACAATAAAAACTAGAGCCTTTTATGAAGGATGCAACGCAGCTGAAAGGGCATTTAAGTGGGTCAAAGCTCGCAGATGAGACTGATGACTGTGTTGCTGGCGATTAAAATACAGTTTAAAAGACGTAACGCTACGCAAAATCAACGTATTGTAATCTCAGTCCGGTAATAATGAATGTGAAGCTGATGAAGACGTCGCCAGGGAAAGTTGGAGCTCGTTCATTAACAGGCTGTTCGTGGCAACAGGGGAAGTCGGAATAATGACATCGAACTATAGGAGTTTAATGCTTTGGCAAATGCTGATTTCACAACTTATCGAGAGATAGTAAAAAAAATGACTACGATGAGCAAGAAAATGTTAGTTTATCCGTAACAAATCAATTGAAAGCATTGAAAGAAATGCGAATGAAAGATAAATATGCTCTTTATCTCTCCTTCTAAGCTGTAAATGAGTTAAGTTTTGAAAAGATTGTTAGTGCATCAATTTCGAATGGAGCATGTGATACTTTGTAAAAAGTGTTAAAATGTGTCTATCGAGTTAAACAAGAGCTTCTTCAAACTCTATAATGCGAGTTGGAGTCCATAAAGATGAAAGAGTTAGAAGATGTATGTAGCTACATTACTCGTGTTCAAACAGTAGCGAATCAACTCAAACAATGTGAAGAAACCTTGACGGATGCAAGAAATGTAGAGAAAATTCTCTGATCATTGACAAAAAATTTTGAGAATGTCGTATGTTCAATCGGGGAGTGGAAGAATTTGAAAAAAATGGTTGTCGATGAACTCGCAGGCTCTTGGGAGCGCATGAACAACGAAAGAAAAAAACAAAAAAGAGGATTGCTACTCCGAGAAGAAGATGCAAGAAAATGAGAATCTAATTGCAAAAGATGAAAACAAAAATAATGGTGTTCTCATGATAGCCCATAAAGACTCCAATCTAAATAGCGCTATGATGTGATACTTGTAGGATCGTGTTTAACCTAAGAGGGGGGGGGGGGGGGGGGGG